>OV884038.1:27029831-27170331 GCA_930367265.1 Catocala fraxini
AAGAATAATAAAAAAAAATGGAAAGCAATTAAATATATTACTCACACTTTGGCGGTGAAAAACACAGCCACAGAATTAATTAATATGTCTAAATAATATGTTCTCACAGCTCCCGCCGTCAGAACATGTTACACGCCTATGATTTCGATAGCAAGTGTAATAGATTATTAAAATCTTTAGTAATGCTGAATACCGATGAGTCAGAGGTTGATTGTCTGATCTTGGAACTTAAAATGTTTGCTGTGTTGGATGGGACTCTATTCCTAATGGACTCCTTAAAGAAAACAGACACGTTCTAGTCCTGGTGTACCGTTATTAATTGTCATGCCCGTAATTTTTTAATCGTCTCATTGTTATTGAGAATTGTATTCTTTTGCTATTATATTTATACAAATGATTTATTTCCCTACGAATTTGAAGTTACGTAACAATAGATAGGTAGGTATTTAATGAATATTGTGGTGCTTAATTATTTAAGTAAATAAAAATCACATTATTATTACATGATAGATGCGATATTACTAATCCTGAACTTATAAAACGCTATTTATTATGTAGTATGATTTTATTTAAATATTCCTGTCGAAATAATTATTATGCGGATATGGCGGCGACGCTCAACGATTTTTTTATCCCATTTAATATTACCTGCTATTACATTCGAATATTTATTACAATATCATCTAGGTAAAATGTGCTAATATTCGACACAAAATGTGATGTAATAATATCGTCTCGTGCTTTGACAACAGTTGGAAGCTAAAAACACGACACATTTTTTTAATTATTGCTTAAGAACTTCTATTTCTCGAAGTAAAATAGGAAACATTGTTTCATACTTGGCCTTGTAGCGCGGGGGTGGGCGGAGCCTACCCTGCCTACACCGCGCCCGCCCCCGGCGCGCTATCCTGTGCCTAACGAAACACATATGTGTGATACACATAGGTAATGTCTTATGTAGACTTGTATAAACGCATAAAAGTGCCATCTAGTGATCTACATATATTTAAAATAAAATGGTAAATCGATAACCTGTGTGTGATGTAAAAAATACTGATTTTACTTCAAATCATAAAATAAAGGCGTTTACATTGACGTCCGTTAATTAAATAATAATAATATATATAATATTCTACCACATACACACAACACCATCTAGCCCAAACTAAGCAGAGCTTGTACTATGGGTTCTAGACAATGGATAAACATACGTAGATACTTTTTTTTTTGTAAATACTTACATATTATACATAGAAACACCCAGACCAAGACAAACATCCATGTTCATGCACACAAATGTTTGACTTGTGCGGGAATCGAACCCGCGACCTCAGGCGTGGCAGTCAGTTACACTAACCACCACGCCATCGAGGCTCACTAGTTAAATATGTTCAATGTTTATTTATAATAACATATTTAGGTCAATTTCTTTCCTATAATGTTTCTTAATTGGTCTTAATATTAACATTGGTTCTTATAGTGCCATCTATGATCTATTTTTAGAACTGTTTATTTTTTTGTTCCGATTGGTACCTCGTAACACACACACACACGCACGCATGCACGCACGCACGCACGCACGCACGCACGCACGCACGCACGCACGCACGCACGCACGCACGCACGCACGCACGCACACACTTGTGTGTGTGTGTGCGTGCGTGCGTGCGTGCTGTTAATTATGGTGTCTGTTTAATAGTGGTCAGTATCAAGTAGCGCCATGGAATCTTTTAGGGAGTAAGATTTGCAAGTACTATACTTCGGAGTGGTTCTTTCAATATCACATTCGCCTAGGATAGAGTTCGCTAATGATTCGCCAATCTCCGCAAAATAATTATTCACAGCGTTTAGTGACTCATGTGGATCTTGTTTAAGACTTAATAATTCAAGAGGAGGAGGTGTTGGTTGCTTAAGATTGGTCATTTTATTAATAGTTTGCCACATACACTTTGGATTTGATTTATTTTGTAAAATTTCTGATTTTTGTAGGCTACCTTTAACTTTTTGAGAATATTGTTACAGAAGTTTCTGTACCTAGTGTAAGTGACTTGCAATATCGCATTATTAACATCATGTTTTGCTTTCTGGTACAAGCAATCCCGATTTCTGATGCATCTTACCAGTCCCGGCGTTACCCAAGATTTGATAGCACGTTGGCGATGAGCAATGACCAGTTGCTTGGAATGGGCACTAATGACTTTATAAATAATGTTGGTCAAGGTAGTAGCCGCCTTGTTGGCATTTCAAACAGAGTACATAAGACTAAAAGTATAACAGTAATAAACTGACTTGAACTCTGAGCTGTGGCTCTCCAAAAAGTTAAGTTTGTTGAGTTCCTCGTCGATGACGGTCTGCACGGCCTTCGGCACTTGCTTGTCGGACAGGCGCTCGCGGAACTTGTCGCCGATCGCGTCCTTGTCGTCCTTCTCCAGACCCAGCTCTTTCTTTATCACCTTTAATAACATTCACAGTTCACACTACACCTCAGTTTTTACATATCTAACTCTAAGGAATGCACAAACGAGCATGCAATCCGCCTAATATAAGCGATACCCGTAACCTGTAGATGCTTATATGATATAGTACCCACTATTTGAATTGATCACTTGACTGAAGTGACAAAGGGCATGACACATAGTGCACAGAACTGATGACCGTTGGGGCAGAAAGGCACAGCCACCCACTGGAACACGCAGCAGCGGTAGGCCCCCATAAGGTGGACCGACGTCCTGATAAGGGTCGCGGTAAGCGGTTGGATGTAGGTGGCCCAATACCGGTCTCTGTGGAAAACCTGGAGGAGGCCCATGTCCAGCAGTGAATGTCCTTCGGTTGAGATGATGACTTACTTATTACTGACCATATAAAATTATTACGATATTGCTGCTCTTTCAATCGAAGGGACACAAAGCTTCTGACGAAGTTATGGGAAAACTGCTTACAATTTTAGGCACACCATAAAAATGAGGACCCCTTATTGTAACGCATAGACGATAATTACCTTTAACTGTTCATGTAGGATGTACTTCCGGTGCTGTTGTTTGACCTTCTCCTCCACCTCCTTGCCGATCTTCTGCTGCAATTTAGACAGCTCGTACTCTTTCTTTAGCAGCGACAGTGACATCATCAGTCTCTTTGGTATCTGTTGTCAATACAAAGTACAACATTTAGTTAAAGACCTCCGCTTTATAGATAGGCTTTTATTGATAAGACTGCCATATATGGCGGTCACATAAAAATTAACATAATAGAGAAGAGAGAATAAAAATGTATGAACCAATGAGATTCACGTACCACCTTATGAGGAGGAACAATACGTACTGACTGTTGTTCGGCCGTCATCATAAGGCAATAAGTTTATTTTCTTTTCAAATTTGTTTTTTCGTATTGGAATCAGTAAAAGAAGACGTATCTGCCAGTATATTAATATTAAAATAAAAATACAGGCAATTACGTATTTTTCCCTAATGTCGGCAGAGTTGCCACCACACACACACCACACAGTGGCATTGACCATGGCACAGTTCATGGTATCGAAGGTTCACGAGACTCACGTCCATCTCCTCGAGCACGGCTTGCAGTTCCGCGGGCTCGGCGCCGGTGAGCGCGGCGCCGAGGTCACTGAGGTACACGGGGTTGTCCACCACGCGCTGCCCCTGCGCCAACATGTGGTGCAGCGACTCCCTGCAACATACACATTCCTTACTCTATCACTAACTCACCCCGAACTTTGATTATGAACATTATCTATCGATAAATTGCAGAATACAGTGCACGCACACAAGAGCGGAATTTTCTTATTTTTTCCTTATTCTTACTTACGTAGTAGCCATAGCTACTGGTACGTAAAGACAAGGGCTAATACAAGATGAATGTAGATATGTGACAAAATACGTAAAGATATTCACAAACCTGTACAAAGAATTCAAACTGATGATATCCCTGATGGTCTTGATAACTTCTTGTGTGAGTGCTTTCACTTCCTCTGTCTGCTGGAACTTGTCATGCATCATATTCTCCACTTTGACCATCATGATCTGCTCGGGTATGGGCTTCTTATTTGCAGGTGGCTCAGGCTTCTCCTTAACGGGTTCAGGTTCTTGTTTCTTCCTGGTGCTTCTGTACTTGCGCCGGCGCCGTTCCGCGTCTGTCTCTTCGCGGGTAACGTTAAGCTCCATGTTAAATAGTGGAAACTTCAACTTCATTTCTGAAATGATACGCCATTTCAGAAATGAAGCTGTGTATGATGATGGGATAAGCTATGTATGTTGAGCTACATATATGTATAATATATTATTTAATTAGTTTAATGTTGAATACCTACATATTAATATCATGAAGCAAAGCATGTTAAAAACATGTAGAGAACATTTGACTCTCTAACTAGCAATATAAAATGTGCCCATGGTCAATAAATGTAACAATTATTTTAGTTTAAACAGATCTCTTGACCAAACTATGTTTAATATCTTGGTCAAGTATTGGTTTAAGCTACTTAACCAAGCAACAACAAATGTAGCATCTTACCAGCTGGTCCACTTTCTATCTCATCTTCTATGAACTGTCCCGTGATTTTTATCCGTCTGTGTGCCATCACCACAAGCCTCAACTTGTAATCCATGTCCTGCATCTCATGTATCTGAGCGAACACACCTACTTGATGCAGGTCGTCCAGGTTGGACACAATATCAGACTTTGTGTCATCCTCTTTCTTACGCAAGAAGATGCCAACATATGGCTGGTTTAATTTAACTTTACGTCTTATAAGATCTATTAAAGCTGGGTTGGATATCTGCAAATACAAATATGAACAAATAAAAAACATAATATATTGTAAACGCAAAGCATCCAACTTGGATATTTTTCGGACATACTCATTAGGCCAATGGCATAAGGATAATTCTAACTTTAAATTCTCAATAGCAGCCTCAATACAGCTGTAATTTTAGAACATACTGTCTTTATATCTTCTGTCTCTCAACTCACGTGGCTCACAGTTATGGCAATGCCTACACTGTCATTTTCACTCCCTGATGTCTGGTTGAAGCTCATGATCAATGTTCAATAAAAATGTAGTATTGATGAGATGTATTAACCTGTGGTATGCCGGAACGTGGATCTACGCGAGACACAATGCTTTTTCTATTATGTCTGGTATTCCGGCATACAAGAGGTTAAATAAGACTTGAGACTGTAGGCATTTGTTGGGTCCATGCTTATAATTGCATTTAATTATGAGGTTTTAGATTCAATTCCCAGGTCAGACTACATATTATCTGGTATTTGTCAATAAATTTGAGTAATAAGATGCATGTCTGAAAAAATTTACTCATTGAACAGCAATGGTCTGGCTCCTTTTATATGTAACCATATGTGCCCACGGTTTCACCCGCATTTATGATTACTGCGCCGCCCCCGTGGGTCGTAGCATGATGTTATATAGCCTATAGCCTTCCTTGATAAATGAGATATTCAACACTAAAAGAATTTTCAATTCGGACTAATCATTCCTGAGATTAGCGCATTCAAACAAACAAACTCTTCAGCTTTATAATATTAATATAGATTGTAAACAGATAATATAGAAGAATGATATTACAAACTTCTTGTAGTAAAATTATATAAATTATACTTTTAAGAATAAGAGGGTTTGCAAGGGTCTCTCATTTGGCACAACAATAGTAAATGTAGCTGCTATGCATGAGGTATCAAGTTTGATAAATAAATTGATATAGACCAGGATCATATAACTAAAATAAATGGAATTAATAGTCTTTAGGAAACATAATTATGTATCATACAGGTATACAGACATTAAGTAAGTAAGTAAGTACAGACATTTATATAGCTATATAAATTATAATTGAAGCATTGAAGAATTACTTCACTTCCAAAAACCATAAATCTGAAATTATAAAAAGTTCACTGTTTTCCTGCTTATTAGTTTTAAATTTGTTATTTATGCCATAATCATGCCTACAAAGAAGTAAGAAATAAGAAGTTATGGTTACTGTTATTATGGACATTACTAATAGTATATGTAAACATAAGTGAATAAATAAATTATGACAGATTATATTATTTTCTCTATCCAGTTGGTTTGTTCATAAAGCTTCATAGAATTATAATAATATATAATTGTAATATACAAAATGAAATATAATGATGGCCTGTGCACATTGTTTACACAAAATATCTACCTCTAATAGTTTGATAAACCTTGGGAACACAGGGTTCCTGTTGATGGCGATGACCGGCACTTGTGGCCACACTTCGGGCACCGCCACCGTCGCCGGCAGATGGCTGCTGAACAGCGGTGTCTCGTCTTTAACCTCAGGATCTTCCTCTGGCGGTTCATCCTGCTTTCCCGTCGAGTAATACCGCGCAAACCCAACCTGCGCGCTTGGATTCAAATAACTGCTACTGTGACCATATACACTCACAGTCCTCACTCCTGAACTACCACGATAATGCAATCTTGGCACCGGTTTACTGTGTGATGCAACTTTTGATACATTGCGAACAACAGATGACTTCAGCTTTAGACTGAAGACACTGTTCCTCAACAGAGTGCTAGCAGTGTGCATTATTGTTTGTTTCTACTCGAAACCAGTATTTTAAATGCTCTGTTCCATTTAAAATAATGATTTTAAAGTAGGTTATTTTTCCAGATTCTTCAAGACCATAGATAAGATATGTAATGTCAATTTGACAGAGTAATGATACTACTATACCTATATAGGTACCATAAACTAGACAGTATGAGTAGACTGGTATATTTTATCATGAGTGTACCTAATTTACTTTTCGGATCTTCGATTATAATATAAACATACATATTAATATATTTAAAATTAATCAAATCAATTTCTTGTATGTTCATAACAGCAATTTATTGTTCTCTTACAAAGTAGGTAATTATTACAACCAGCGATTTTAAACATATTCTATGAGTATATTTTCGTTCTAAAATCAGAACAACAATCAAAAGAAACGTCAATGCTTTTGTGACATAAAGAATGTCACAAAAGCATTGACGTTTGTATGATAAAATACAAATTGTAATTTATCTATTTTCCTTTAAGATTAAAATTGTGTATGATTTCTTCAAAATATCGTAAATTTATTAGAACCTTAGGACAGGTTTGTATTTAGAAATTAAAGAAAGGACTTTATAGTAAGATAACCTTAATGTAAATATAACCTGTTCATAATATTTACATCAGATTATGAAAATGGATAAATCTACAAATCAAAAATCTATAAAAGAAGGACAAGCGGAGATATGTCTTACAACAGAGAAAGTATTTTATAATCCAGTGCAAGAATTTAACCGAGATTTAAGTATAGCAGTGTTGACATTGTTTTGTGAAGACTACAAGGCTGAAAAAATTGCTAAAGCTGACCAGGGAGCTAAAAATAAAAAAGACATAACAGAAAATATTGGAGGCTCTTCTGACGCTGAAAAGGTTTGTCTCACATGTTATTGAATATATTAAAGTAAAGCAATGCACATTAAAGCGTTAGTGAGGCTAAACAAATGACTATACTAAGACAATGGCAGTGATATGTATAAGACTATATTTCTCAGGTGCCAGTCATATGACTAATAGAATTTAACTGGCCTATTCATGTGTAACTTACCCAATCTGAGACTTCTATTCTAAAATTTATATTATTTAATTTGTCCGTTTTCATATGGTCACCCGACTCTAGACACCAAAGCTTATATTAGTTTTCTTGACATGGATAACCTGACAGGTAAGTCCACATTGTTAAATCATGTGACATAATAACAATATTTTGCAAATATTACTCTAATGATACTTTTCCTAAAGGTACCCTAGCTCCAGAAAAAGGCTTAACATCATCAGAATCATAGATTATGCTGAACAGTATTAGTGAACTTGCTCTTGAGACTAAGTTAAATTTAAATAAATCATTTCTTCCTTCAGGTCACAGAGTAACACACATCAAAATATTTTCACAACTACTATTTGATAGATTATTTTATAATAATGATGATTCAACTATTTTCAGATTGACATTACCATTCTAGAAGCCTTATCAGCTACAGGCTTAAGAAGCATCCGTTATGCAAAAGAAGTGCCAAATGTAACAAAGATAGTTGCTAATGATTTATCAGCGCAGGCAGTTGAGACCATCAAGGCAAACATTGTGCACAACCAAGTGGAAGACTTGATTGAAACCAGCCATGATGATGCATGGTAAGACTTTAATTTCCAAGCTTTGGTACTCATTACATTTGTCTCAATCATTGACACAATTTGACTCAAAATTCTAATTCAAATCATTTTTTGCTAACTAAGTGTACAATGTACTTACATTCATACATACTTTTATAATATTGTAAAAATTTTTAACTATGAGGTTGTTCATGGTTCTCCGAATGTTCATGTGAATTTGAATGTGGGACAACTATTGTCATCTGATTCCTAGCCATAAATAATAACCCAGGTTTTAAATAATCGACTAAGCCATATACAGGCTGATTGGTAAAAGACTGGTCATATTGAAGGAGAGTATTCAGTACTCGATTCTGTAAACGAATATCTAAAAAAAATAGGTACTTAAAATTTGACCTAGTTATCCAATAAAAACTTACTCTCGCGCATATACCAAAGCTAAACAAAAACTCCGCCGCCGACCCCGCTACCGCACCCATACTCTTCCGAATTTGCACCCCCGCCCGTCCTTTTCTTATCAAAGGTCATCAGCCTCGGTAGCGTGGCGCGCTCGACAGCTGTGCTAGCTGTGTGCGACGCGCACAGTGTCCACATTTTATGGATATTTCATAAAAATTTTCATAAAGGTTTTCTTTGCAGGTTACTCAGTTTTTTATATTTTTTTTATTTATATGTTTTGTTTGACCATAAGTTATCATGTCCTTAAGTATGTACAATGTTTAACCAGTCACACTGTATAAGTATCTTAGTCAATTCAGATCTAATAATTATATCTATGAACAGTATTTTAAGCATGACTGAATATATTAGCAAACATATTACTGATGCATGTGTTAGATTAAATAATGTTTTAAATGTTATATATCAATAATAGATATCTACTTATATATTGGGTAATAATCCGTCGATACATAACCTCCATTTACCGACACACGTTGTCTTATTTGACCCTTATTATACCATATTCATGAAATTCGGTGCGTCGAAATAAAACTTAGAGTATGTAGATAACATAGGTATATTTATTGAATTTTAAGATTCACAAGTTAAACATAGTAATATTGTTTCTATATTTACTTTATTATTTACCAAAGTACAGACTAATAAATATTAAAACTAATTAGCTACTCATATATATAATCATAATTATTAAATATATTTTAGAGCCATCATACTTATACTTAAATACATAATAAAATAGTACTTAACTTTACACAATTGTTAGATCTGCTCCAGTCAACGGTCCAACAGAGAATGCCACGCTCCACGCGTTTCTGTTGTATTTATTAGTCACAGCCCCACTACTAACAGATATTCTACGTCACAACAACACGTGTTCTATGATTAACATAAACAATAGATATTTCTGTATAATCTATTTACCTTAGATGATTTGTAAAATTATTTGTATTAATTAAATACATTAAATCAAATTAATTATAATATAATAATCAACAAATCAAATTATAACCTACTATTTTATAACACATGCTACTGAGATCTCACTAATCTTTTTACATTTGTACACAACACATTATTATTGCTCATACCAATGGTACATTATTATAATTATTCGTAGCTATTCTGCATTTGCATTTGTTGATCTCTGCTATGTTGTATTGTAGCATGGTAATGTACAAACACAAGCACCCGTCGAAGCAGTTCGCGGCCATAGACTTGGACCCGTACGGCTGTCCGTCCGTGTTCCTGGACGCGGCGGTGCGGAGTGTGCGCGACGGCGGCCTGCTGCTGGTCACCGCCACGGACCTGGCCGTGCTGGCCGGCAACGCGCCCGAGACCTGCTACTGCAAGTACGGCGCCGTCAGCCTGAAGACTAAGTGCTGCCATGAAATGGTAGCTGACTCTGCTGTTACCTAGATTAATATACACTTGAATGTCTATCCCTCGAAACACTAGGTAGACAAGGCATATTGCATTCGGAAAAGTCCTTAATACATTACAGTACTTGCAGAGATGTGATAGGCGCTACCAATAAATGCAATAGAATACTTGTTGGTAAAGGCTTACATAGACATGTGCATACCTACAGTAGGTATACTACATGAAATAAATAAAATTGCATGTCTGTAGCAGACATTTCTGCATGAAGGACGTTTTTAATTATATCGACTGATAAATTAAAATATATGAATTAGTGGTTAAGTAATCGGGCGACGGCGACGACCCGGCGCGGTGGTCTCGAATACCTAGTCAGATAGCGAAATGTTTAAGTCACGGTAGAAATATATGTTTGTTTCGTAAATTACCGAGTAGGTACTAAACTGTACCCTCGTTCACACCCTACATAGCGAGGACCATCCCTTTACAAATATGGATCCTAATAAATCTGGCTGCCATATTTATGCCTCTAACCGCTAAAGTCTAAAGTTAAAGAAATCATAATATTTCAAATATCTATATATCTACATTTCTTACAATCACTAAACTGGGCTCGGCACTGTACATGAATATAACAAAATAAGGTCACTTGTATATTTGCAGGCTCTGCGTATAATGCTGCAATGCATAGAGTCCCACGCTAACCGCTACAGCCGCTACATAGTGCCGCTGCTCAGCGTGTCCGCGGACTTCTACATCCGCGTGTTCGTCAAGGTGTACTCCGGCGCCGTGCACTGCAAGAGAACTACCAGGTAACGCAACTAACTCACGCTTGTAACACTAGTGCTGGTGGTGATCGATCTGGAGGCATTACTCGAATTACCGATATTATTAATATAAGTTCTGCGTCGACCAACGTTATGAATGTTATGATACTTATGAACCGCGTGCAAGATATTGGACTGAGATGTTCTTCGTTAAGGAATTGCTAATTTTATTACTATACTAAAGTTGAATATAATGTCTGATTGGATTATTTGTCATATTTTCGTGTAAACGCAAATTGACTTGAGACGCGATAGCCTAGTGGGAGACCGCTGGACTACCACGTAGAAGTTTCGAGTTCGATCCCAAGTAGTGTATGCTGACTTTTTGAAGTTAAGTGCGTATTAACATAGTTAATTATCGCTTGCTTTAATGGTGAAGGAAAATACCGTGAGAAAACCTGCGTGTCGGAGAGTTCTCTATAATGTTGTCGAATATATGTGAAGTCTGCCAACTCGCATCGGGCCAGTGTGGTGAACTATCGCCTAACCCTTCTCACGCTGAGAAGAGGCTCATACCCAGCAGTGGGACAGTTTAATACAGGGCTAATATTAATATGCAATTGACTTACGAACATTATTCCAGCAAGTTGTCCATGGTGTATCAGTGCACGGGGTGCGACAACATAACCCTGCAGCCGCTGGGTGGGTTCAAGCCCAACCCCAGCGAGCGCGACCCGGCGCAGCTCAAGGCCTTCCTGCCGCCCGCGCCGCCCGTGGCCCAGCTCTGCGGCACCTGCCGCCAGAGGCACCGCGTCAGTACTCACTCGCTTACTCTTAATAGCCACCCATACTGGGTGTACTTATCTCGACGCAAACTTTTATTAATCATACAAACGCAAGATTAACATTTTATATTGCTTAACATTATTAGTTTACACAGTACTCAATGGGTTGCTACCGATACAACGCACGGACGCGCCGGCGCACAGTGGATCGTCCCCATACAAGACGTTGAACATAGACCCAAAAATTTAAAAATTGTTTAATTTCACATAATAAATATACAGCTACATTCCTCTATTGAATAACAACGAAAAATATTATTACGCTTTTTTTATTTGGCCAGCACTTTAGGAGCAAATCGATGCAAGTTGTTATTTTTGTATGGAGACGAACACAAAAATGTCTGTATCTCGTGATTCCCTCTTTGTTAATTTCGATTTGCGGTTTTCATTATTGTTATTTACCTATTTTATACCACATTTTCTTCAAGGACACATGGTGCCCCTAGAGCGCCCCTTCCGAGATATTTTGGCCATAGTAACTATCTTTGTTATTGTATTACTGATGGAATAAAGGTATAACTAGTACACTCATTAATGATACCTAATAGTCATCACTAAGCAGTTCCTGAAGTAACAGGTGCATTGGTGAGTACTTTAATGACTTATTAACGCTTTTGTTGCAATATAACAAAAGCGTTAATAAGTTGTAAGGATTGCCTACTTTGGATATGTAAATAAAAGATAGTATACAGTATACAGTCTAATCAACGAAGTATATTTTTACTTCACAATGGTTATTATGTTATGTTCTAATAATATACACAGTACCGGGTATTGCCGCGTCGGGGAGTGCACTGCTCGCCTGTCCCCGCGGTCCGCACTAGCGCATAATACATTCGCTGACAACGCTGTTTCCTACGCACACATTAATATACAGTGCCCCTACAAAGTCATCAAGTACTACCAGTATTTGCTTAATCTAATTAGTTATTGTAATTACTGAGAATTACACATAATTAAGAAGTTAATTGAAGAAAAGGCGCATTAGTGAGTACAATGTAGTAGTAGTAGTGAGCACAATGAGCTCCAATTCACTCCGATCATGTATGAGCAAATCGTCCAATTCTTTAAATGAAGATTTTTTAACTTTATTGGTCATCTTCGGTCGTAGGCTCGTAAGAAGAGGATCGGAAGATAACAGAAGATTGTGAAGAATGTCTTCATTAGTGGCTATACTACTGTGCTTTCGTGTATGATTTTCTCTAAATTTACGAATATCCTTGTTTCTTGCTTCAGATGGTGTAGATGGTGTAGGGATAGGTGCTCTACTATCTGTGATCCATGAATCAACAATTTATGTAAACTTGATGCCATGTTATACCATGGACAGAACTGCACGAATAAATTTGCTGTTTCATCACAATATAATTTGAATTTTAGGATTGAAATTTTTTCGCTTACCATGATTTTATATCCATTCTGTAGGCAATGTGTAATAAACACTCCACAGAACGAATCCAAGCATGCAAAGTATTCTGTTTAGTTTCCAGGACATTCAAAACTGTAGAGACGTGTTCAGGATTTCCTAAAGTGCTGGTCAAATAAAAAATGCATCATAATAATTTTCGTTGTTATTCAATAGAGGAATGCAACTGTACATTTACTTTTTTGTCAAATTAATTTCTTTAAACATTTTTGATTCTATGTCCAACTTCTTGTATGGGGACGATCCACTGTGCGGCGCGCGTGCAGTGGATAGTGAGTGGTGATGGTGACCTCTGCGCTCCGCGCGCTAAACAGCTGATTTATTTAAATCACGAAGGTTTACTTACATTGCTGTATTTTAGTAAAACGTGGTATTCTTTGTTTTTATTTAATAAATTGGATAGATGTATTATGTTACGATTCACGACTGTGAATCATAACATAATGCATAAACCATCCATGCTCACTAGCTTTATAATATCCAATTACTGATATACAAATTTGTTTTTGAAAGATATTTAAATACAATAAGGTAGTTGCCTATGTATATTTGTGTACATAATTTTACATACAAGAGTAAATAGGAATCCAAATAAATCAAAATCAAATTTAATTGTTCATTTTTCTAACAATAAAAATATTGCAGAAATAAATTCTGACATTCCCTGAAGAAAACTCCAACGATTTTTTATTCATAATGGTCTGAATCTACTATTTCAGTATTCGGTACGCCGTCCCTTATACCCAGTACATATTCCAATTCCGCGCATCTCTTATTTATACTATTGGTATATTCAAGTATTACATCAAAAAGGATGGAGGACTTAGTAATAAAAGTATTCGGTAATAATCGGTTTCATATTTTTTTACTTTGATATACAAATTAAGTTTGTAGATTTATATTTTCCTAATGAAATTACAAAGTGTTAAAAAACGGTCAAAGGGTAAAAAAACCGAACCTTAGTAGGGAACAGAAGTAATATAAAATAACTGTTGTTTGTAGCCGTTGTCAGGCAGTTCTACGACGCGGACGGTCGCTGTGTGCCCGTTGACATGCCCCCGGCAGCGTATATAGAAAAGCTACTTCAGTGCGTCTCCGCCGAACTAAATTAGCAACGATCTAACGATAAACATGCGTTAATGCTGCTCCAATACGTCTCAGAGCGTGATGTGCTGCAATAGCATTTCAAGTTTTATAACGCGCCGCAAAGTAGGGTTTATCCTAATTCTGTTCGTCAACGTAAAACTGGAGGAAGGCTAAGAATTTACTTTATAGGTTTCTGGGTAAATTATAAAGTAAGTATGTAGCATGACAATAAAGCAAATACAATAAAAAGAAAACAGACTTCAAAAAAGAATATTCTAAAACAAAAAAATGCACTAAATAGTAAAAAAATAATTGCATATTCTTGTGGATAATTAAATTATTGTTATTAATGGAGTCGGTGTCAGCCAAGGTACGTTTGTAACTACTTATTTATTTATTTATTTATTTAAAGACACATCAACAATGTACATGTTACAATTGTCCAAAAAAAAAAATTAACATTTTCATTCGCCAACATGAACATCAATTATAGATGTGTACGACATTTACCAATTTGTGGCTTAAATTAGAAGCTAAATCTAACTCTAAAAAGAATAATAAAATACAAAACAATAATAAAATACAAAAAATCATACAAAAAATACAAACTTCAAATATACATCAAAACACAAAAAAAAGAAACAACACTTAAACATGAGATGTCTTACTATAAACATAACATAACATTGGCATGCACAATTACACACATAGACGCAGCACGCGGCGCGGGCGGCTGACACCGACTCGAAAAATAACAATAATTTGATTAAATTATTAAAAAAAAAAGCACTGAAATGTTTGTGAATAATTATTCACAAACTATTTAGTGCTTTTTTTGTTTTAGAATATTCTTTTTAGAAGTCGGTTATCTTTTTTGTTAAAATGTTTGTTTATTTCTCGGTTTTTAGTAAATCTTAAGTTTGATTACTGATTTTATTTGTCTGAATATCTAATAAATAATTTTGTTATTAGCTTTTTTGTGCATACCTTGTCGAGTTTAACAGTTGCATATAATCCTATACTATTAAATGCTATCAAAAACCAATTTGGAATTGTGTAAACAATACATATAGGTACATGTGATACATATGATTGTTGCAATCCCGGCAGATTTGCTGCATTTATTAAAGAATTCCGTTGTATAAAACCAAAGATCTTTATCAGAACATCACCAAATTACTACTCGGCTACCTCAAACCACTACGAGGGGCTTCCAAACCATCATATACAGTGTTTTATTTGTTATTGCCAAAAATTAGAACATCATCAATGTAGCCGAAGTCAACCAAATACGCATTATTAAGGATAACTCGAAAACGAATGGTCAGATCTTGGAAAGCACCAGCTTTCAAATAAAAAAAGAATTATCAAAATCGGTTTACCTAGAAAAAAGTTATGAGGTAACTTGTATCTTATGTGGGGGCCAGTCAGTGCAGACAAGTTATAAGGTAACACACATTAAAACAAAAAGATTAGAACTGCGACGCCGTCAGAAACGACTTGCTACCAGAAATGAAAACAGTAGGTCAGGTTAGGTTAGAACTGCGACCATACAACGCTAGAAACAAATTTATTTACACAAACTCAAACTAGAAACCTACGCTAATATGCCACGGGAGCTTGACGAATAGGATGATTTCTAGTACATCTAAATGAGTATTAACTTAGAAATCCTAATGCAGTACATCACCCTCTGAAGACGAATTGGAGCAGTATTTACGCGTGTTTATCGTTAGAAAATGCTAATTTAGTACAGCGGAGACGTACTGAAGTAGCTTTTCAATATACGCCCCCGGCATTGAAACGAGAGTGTATCTAGTTCTACCCGGCCTACAACATGGTCGCTCATTGTTTTTGTTACCTTATGTGCATGTAAGTAGATGCTCCTATTTTGCCTTGCCTGATGTTAGAGGCTAAGATAAAAATTTCTATAGTTTTCTTTTTTAATTTTTAAACTAATGTATGTTATATTCAGTAGCAGGCAAATGGTATAATGGCTGCAGTTCCTTACAAACATAATTTGTAAAACAAGCAGCTTTACAAAATTGGCGATTAAAAAGAGTGGCCGAGAGTTTCTTACCTGTTCTTCTCATTGGTTCTACTACTAGTATAGGATTATATTATCCGTGGTTCTACGCCCTTGCTTTGTTAATGTGGCAACAGGTAAATGTAAATTCATATTTAGTACCTTGACGTTCATAAGTGTTTGTGACCCTCTTTTATGTTGCTCGTTAAAATGACCACACTCCGCCTGATGGTAAGCAGTCATGTGGTCTAAGAGGAGTGGCCTCCATACCATCCTCATAGCAGCTGAGGCGACGTTGAGGTCTCTACTTTGACGGCCTGAAAAGGTGCTTTTCACGCCCCGCTTAAAGGACCCAGGAAATGTATAAAGGTAATTGGATTGTATCGTTGTCCAGGTGGGCGGGCCGGTGTGGTCGGCGCCGATCCACGACCCCGTGTTCGTGTCCCGTCTGCTGTCACACGTGGAGTCCCACCCGCAGTTATTCGGCACGGCCAAGCGGGTCGCCGGTGTGCTGAGCGTAGTGCACGAGGAGTTGCACGAGGTGCCGCTGTACTACACGATGGACAAACTGTTCGGCAGGGTGCACCTCGAGACCATGCCCATGCTGCTCATGAGGTAAACACTTCCCATAACGAACACGTCCATACATGCTGGTTGGGGTCGATGGTTCTAATTCGACTTCGACCGGGATTTTCGCGGAACCCTTATTATTTCTAAAATAAAAGTAGTCTAAGTTACTCCTTATAACATCAGCTATAGGCAAGCCAGTGGAAGTCCCGTCAAAATCGGTCCAGCAGTTTCAGAGATGAGCCGGATCAAATAAATTTAAAATCGTTTTTTATTATAAGTACCGTATATACTTTCATATGGATTTAGTAAAGTGCTGTTTTGAATTTTGACATTACAATCAGACACTTCAATTTTATTTATTTGTATGAATTACAAAATTGTCTTTTGAAATCACGCTTGACCCCTGTAGAGGTATGAGTAAGTATGTGCATTAACAGAGAGCTCGGTGTGAGTGTGTCTGTGTGCTGGTCGGCGCTACTGAACGCGGGCTACGCGGTGTCGTACTCGCACGCGTCCAAGATGTCGCTGAAGACGGCGGCGCCCGCGCGCCTCGTGTGGGACGTGTGTGAGTGTGTGAGTGTGTGAGTGTGTGTCTGTGTGCTGGTCGGCGCTACTAAACGCGGGCTACGCGGTGTCGTACTCGCACGCGTCCAAGATGTCGCTGAAGACGGCGGCGCCCGCGCGCCTCGTGTGGGACGTGTGTGAGTGTGTGAGTGTGTGAGTGTGTGTCTGTGTGCTGGTCGGCGCTACTAAACGCGGGCTACGCGGTGTCGTACTCGCACGCGTCCAAGATGTCGCTGAAGACGGCGGCGCCCGCGCGCCTCGTGTGGGACGTGTGTGAGTGTGTGAGTGTGTGTCTGTGTGCTGGTCGGCGCTACTGAACGCGGGCTACGCGGTGTCGTACTCGCACGCGTCCAAGATGTCGCTGAAGACGGCGGCGCCCGCGCGCCTCGTGTGGGACGTGTGTGAGTGTGTGAGTGTGTGTCTGTGTGCAGGTCGGCGCTACTGAACGCGGGCTACGCGGTGTCGTACTCGCACGCGTCCAAGATGTCGCTGAAGACGGCGGCGCCCGCGCGCCTCGTGTGGGACGTGTGTGAGTGTGTGAGTGTGTGTCTGTGTGCAGGTCGGCGCTACTGAACGCGGGCTACGCGGTGTCGTACTCGCACGCGTCCAAGATGTCGCTGAAGACGGCGGCACCCGCGCGCCTCGTGTGGGACGTGTGTGAGTGTGTGAGTGTGTGTCTGTGTGCAGGTCGGCGCTACTGAATGCGGGCTACGCGGTGTCGTACTCGCACGCATCCAAGATGTCGCTGAAGACGGCGGCGCCCGCGCGCCTCGTGTGGGACGTCGTGCGCACTTGGGAGAAGACGCACCCCGTCAAACCTGCCAAGTAACTTATCATTTAATAATAATAATGTTCTGCCCATTCGGTTGATGCTATTAGAGTATTCAGGACAGACACTGTTTTTCATCCACAGTTGCCATTATACCGGTCCAACAAACACGCATACCCATAGCATAGGCTATTTTATATCGTCCTAAGAAAGTTTGTAACCTATACCTTATATTAATTATTGTAAGGTAAATATTAAGTAGGTGTTTTAATCTTCTAAGGTGGGATGGAACACCTACCGCAGCACTAGCCGCAGCAGGCGTAGGATGTTGCTGCGTATAGATTCTATAATATCCATATATTATAGAATCTATACGCAGCAACATCCTACGCCAGGTATAGGTTACAAACTTTCTTAGGACGATATAAATAGTAATAGTAGTCTTCAACAAGTTCTAATAAAAATCATTAGAGATGAAACGCATAGCAGTTTAGCCGGATACCGTTAACCGGATATTGTAGACATCCTCACTTAGTATATACTACCAAAACGTACGTGGTTTACGTACGAAAACTAATGCTTTATTTCGAAATATATCTCTTAATTCTTATGACGTTGTAGTATTTACTGAGACTTGGTTGGTCCATAGTATTTTTAGTGGCGAGCTATTCAATTCTAGGTATACTGTTTGGCGGCGGGAACGCGATTACATTCGCACAGCACAGAACCAGGGGCGTGCACAAAGATTTCTGGTAGGGTATGCACGCCCTACCCGAAACCTCTGCGAGGGCACTACATTTCATTTATAAATGTTTTTGTGTGTATATATATCTGTGTACAATAAATAAATAAAATATCTTACCAAATTCAATTCAGCAACTTTTCGACATGGCACCATTAACCGGTCGTATACCGCCGGCTCGCATACCAGCCGGCAGATTTGTACCCGTCGTAGGCCGGTGGCTCGCATGCGAGCCACCAAATTGGCGCCAAAACGCCGCGCGCCGCCTTCGCTCAAGCGAAGGCGTTTTGGCGCCAATTTGGTGGCTCGCATGCGAGCCACCGGCCTACGACGGGTACAAATCTGCCGGCTGGTATGCGAGCCGGCGGTATACGACCGGTTAATGATTGTGTGTGTGGCCACCATGAATATCCAAATAAGTGACTGATAGTGACTCACTAGTGAGAACAAGTCACCTAAATGATATCCATTGTGGCCTTGTAGGTATTTTATAAATCGATCTACTACTTGTGAATCGCGAAAATATCTTAAAACGAAAACTAACTGTTCACGCCCGCTTACGTCTGGAGTTTCGTCAACTGTAACGGCTACAAACCACTAAATTAAATAATGTATTTAATTTAGTGGTACAGAATTATACCACTAAATTAAATACATTAGTCGTTGCCCATCCATTCGACAAATACCTTATACTTACCCGTTAATTTAATTTCGGTGGTGACGTAGATTGGAGTAACTTAGATAATGGTTCTGAATTGATTCCTACAAATTATACTAATCACTAATCAGGCCTTAATATAATTTTTTGATACTATAAATGTATGTAATTTATCGCAGTTTAATAACGTACGAAACAACCAACAACAGATTGCTTGACTTAGTCTTTTCAAACGAGTCTTTAATAATTAGCGAATGTTACGATACTTTGGTTCCCATTGATTCTCACCATAAGCCAATCGTAGTAAAGGAGGACTTTATGGAGATACCTAAATTGGAGCACAAAGCTGGCATCAAATACCTATTTTTTAAAGGCGACTACTCTATTAGGTTGGCATTGGATAATATAAACTGGAATGAGTTCTTGTCTGCGCAGTCACTGCAAGTTGCTGTAAATCTCTTCATAAATTGTATGAACTTCGAGATCAATACATTCCGAAAATGTTCAGTAGAAAATCAAAAATATATAAATATCATCGCAAATATAAGTCATATCGGAACTTATCTGATTATTATACCTTCTCTTTATTACGTAAGAGAGTATCTGAAGTAGAAAAGACGTGTTATCCTAAATAATATATTGACAAAGTTGAGTCATCAATAGTAGAAAATCCTAAGTATTTTTGGACATACATAAAAAATTAAAAGGGATATAGTAGTTATCCTAATCTATTAAAATTTAATTATATTATTGCTGACAGTGGGTAAAGTATATGTAATGTATTTGCTTCATATATTCAGTCCACATTTCAAAATTTAAATTCATCCGATCTTGACCTTTCTAACTTCGATATACCATCTATAGGCACTGCAAGTATATGCAATGTTGACATATGTAATGGAAAACTATTATAAAGTGCTTTAGACGCTCGATCTTTGTGAATCAGGGGCCCTGACCTAATACCACCAATTTTATTGTGAGTTTCGCTAAAAGCCTTGTCTAACCTATAAGCATTCTATTCAAGCGCTCATTGCAAGAGGGCTATATACCCAAGATGTGGAAGTCAGCTTTTGTGATTACAGTCTACAAAAAAGGTGTAAGATCTAAAGTTGAAAATGATCGACCGATCTCCAAATTATGTATATTCTCCAAAGTGCTCGAATGATTTGTACACACAGCAGTACATTTGGCATTATTGCGATACTTTGGTGATGAACAGCACGGATTTCTTACCAGACGTTCAACGACTAGTAGCCTCATTTACTGCACCGAAATTATTACTGAAGGGATGGAACAGGATGGTCAGGTTCCAGTTTCCGCGCCAGTGGAAGGTGGGGAAACTGGTCCTGATCAGGAAGGAAGGGCGCCTGGCGGACTCACCATTCGCCTACCGGCCCATCGTGTTGCTGCACGAGGTGGCTAAATTATTCAAATTTATCATCGGGCAGCGCCTCGTCCAGCGTCTTTCATCAGTGGGCCTGGATCTGGCAGACCAGTATGGTTTCCGCCGCGGGCGCTCCACTATTGATGCTGTCCTGCGAGTGAGGAGCCTGGCGGAGTATGCAGTGTCCCGGGGCGAGGTCATCTTCGCGGTGTCTCTGGATATCGCGAATGCCTTTAATACCTTGCCCTGGAGTTGTATTAGCGAGGCACTCATTTTCCATAGAGTGCCGACCTACCTCCGCCGCATTATCGAGGCATATTTGTCTGAGAGGATAGTAGTCTACCCGGGTCACGACGGTTAGAGTCGGCGAGAGGCGGCGTGCGTGTTCCCACGTGTGCCTCTGAGTCGTGTTTTTGTTCCCCCACAATGGGGACAGTAGAGGAAGTGTGTCATGTAGTGGCCTACCGTTTCACACGGTGGGCCGAAACCTCGGCGGGGTCGCGATTGTATGTGAAAGCGATTCGCGCCGCCCCGCCGTCTATGTTTATGTCGAGGAACACCGTGGTAGGTTTAGTCGGTATTACCGGGGTATCTTTCCCCCGGTGAGCCCGACATAACCTCTCCGTCGCCCCGCGGAGAGGTATGCGCAATGCGTAACCCCACAAAAAAAAGTGTGGTCAGGTAGACGTTATTTACACTGACTATAATAAATGTTTTGACCGAATAGACCACCAAATCCTACTAAAAAAGTTATTAAGGGCTGGCATACATGGCGACTTATACCGATGGTTTGCCTCATATGTAGAGAATAGATCGCAAGCTGTAGCCTTACAAGGATTCGTATCAGAATGGATTTCTATTCCATCTGGCATTCCGCAGGGATCAATTCTTAGATCCCTTTTATTTAATATATTTATAGCAGATATAAAAACCTGTTTTGTTAATTCAAACATCATATTATATGCAGGTGATTTAAAATCCTTAAAACAGTGCGCACGCTTGATGACTGCAAATTATTCAAGAAATGATTGGGATTGAGTTAAAAACATGCAATTTTTGCCATTAGGTGGCTAATATATGAATATGAAGAATAACTTAAAATATTAAAAAAGGTACGTAACTTCTTATTGAGAAATTTTACGATTATTATAAAAAATTATGAAAAAAATACAGATTTTTGCTAAAAAAAACATGTTTATTTTCAGTTGAGGGTAGATTTTTCCACAATTTTCATTTTCTGAGGACGCCTAATTACTTCCAATCATTATGGAATTTGTCTCATCGCGATAGATCATTTAGTTTAAAAGTTACACCGTTTTGTTTACAATGGAGTCACAGTAGCGGACAAAATTTATAAAATTCAATGAAAAATATAAAGAAATATTTAGACATTTTAATTATTTTTCCGTCGTTAAAATTAAGCATAAATTCCCTCAATTTGATATGTGCACGATATAAAGACTCACACTGTATATGTATATTAGTCTGTAAGCTTTATAAATAAATAAATATTTATACTGTGAATAGGAACCAGGCCCACAATTAGCAGTTTCACGTGCTTAGTTATGCGCCTGGAGATAAGATAAGATAAGATAATTTATTTGTGTTTGTATATGTATTTATTTGTGGGAGCAGACAACACCTAATATGATATAATTACTATACTACTATGTATACTAATATGATTACTATACTACTATACTATTACTATACTATACTATACTATTACTATACTATACTATTGAAATTAAACTGCTATATACGGATTTTATCGCGTTGTTTATTTGACACTTTATTACAACATTTTGAAAATGGTTACACTTCTACTACTATTAAACTTTACTAATTTTTAAGCTAATTAAATTATTATTAAACTATTTAGATTTAATTTATTTTTACACTTTCCCCGACGTTTCGGTTGCTTTTCAGCAGCCATGGTCACGGGGAGATGTCTCCCCGTGACCATGGCTGCTGCCGTATTTGAGATTTCAAATAAAAAATTAGTTTTGCTGTATGTCATTTCATTACAGCAAATATATATCATTGAAATTAAACTACTATATACGGCTTTTATCGCGTTGTTTATTTGACACTTTATTACATAATTTTGAAAAACTGTTACACTACTACTACTATTAAACTTTACTAATTTTTAAGCTAATTGAATTATTATTTAAACTATTAAAACACGGGGAGACTCAGACAGCCTCCCCGTGACCATGGCTGCTGAAAAGCAACCGAAACGTCAGGGAAAGTGTAAAAATAAATTAAATCTAAATAGATTAATAATAATTTAATTAGCTTAAAAATTAGTAAAGTTTAATAGTAGTAGAAGTGTAACAATTTTCAAAATTTTGTAATAAAGTGTCAAATAAACAACGCGATAAAATCCGTATATAGCAGTTTAATTTCAATGAATAATATTCGCGTAAATAGAAGACAATATTATATACTATACTATACTATACCTAATAGAGACTAGACACATTATTTGAATGTCATATCTTTTTTCTTTTATTATTTATGTAGGTACCTACTACGTTTAATGTTTATCATTGTAATTATTTTAGTCACATATCTAAATATGAAAATTTATAACTGGTCTTCCTTTTCATATTGTTATGTTTACTACTTTAATAAAGTTTATTAAGCTAATGATAAATACCATTGCAATCTTTAGACCGTATCCAGCTTTGAAAACCACAAAAAGAAATATAGATGTCACTTTTCTTAAAATGTAAACTGTAAAGTAATTTTTCTTAAAATGTAAACTGTAAAGTAATGTAAAATATTATAATAACATTGTAGAGTGGCATCGGACCCGGTAGCGCGGCACATCCTGTCGCAGAGCATCGAGTCGCTCGTGGACCTCCGCGAGAGGCCCGACGCCAACCCCGGCAGTCGGCGCGACGGGCGCCTGCGGTTCCAGTCCAACCCCGCGCCCTACTGGGGGCCCGGCTCCAGAGCGGCCGTCAAGTTTGTATTACGACACAACTAACACTACTCATCCTCCGTTTTACATTTTCACGTATATAATAATAATATCAGCCCTTTATTAAACTGTCCCACTGCTGGGCATGAACGAACTTCTCAGCGTGAGAATAATTAGGCCGTAATTCACCACGATAGACTGGTGCGAGTTTGTAGGCGTCATATATCTTTAAGAACACTATGGAGACCTCCCAGACATGCATGCGTGCCTTGGGATCGTACTCGAGACACTAATAATATACATACTTTAATTATAATATCATTTGTAACACGTGAAACATTAGTAAAACAAAAAGACTTGAATGAAATTATTATATTATAATTAATGGAAAATCTTTTTAAGTTACCTGATATATATTTAATATTGTCTTCTGTTTACGCGAATATTATTCATTGAAATTAAACTACTATATACGGATTTTATCGTGTGTTTATTTGACACTTTATTACATAATTTTGAAAAACTGTTACACTACTACTACTATTAAACTTTACTAATTTTTAAGCTAATTGAATTATTATTTAAACTATTAAGATTTAATTTAATTTTACACTTTCCCCGACGTTTCGGTTGCTTTTCAGCAGCCATGGTCACGGGGAGGCTGTCTGAGTCTCCCCGTGTTTTAATAGTTTAAATAATAATTCAATTAGCTTAAAAATTAGTAAAGTTTAATAGTAGTAGTAGTGAAACAGTTTTTCAAAATTATGTAATAAAGTGTCAAATAAACAACGCGATAAAATCCGTATATAGTAGTTTAATTTCAATGATATATATTTGCTGTAATGAAATGACATACAGCAAAACTAATTTTTTATTTAAAATCTCAAATACATGGACCGACGCAACTTTTAAATGCTGGAATATTTGACATAGTTTTGTTTCGTCAACATCAGTGTCAGTGTGTTGTCATCGACTTATTTCAAAGCTTGAAAACCATGAAAATATATTCTATAAATCCGCGATACAATTTTAGTTAATAAGATATTTCATAATGGTTTTCCATTATAACTTGATTGAACAAATTCTGTCAGATTTACTCGAAACGTACAGCCATAAATGATCATACGTCATATCTTGACCGAGCTCTCCTATTGGCTCTCCGAGTATAAGTGTTCCGTGCCTTCTGGTACATTAGCGGGCACTCTGCTTTCATTCTGTAATCAAATAATATCTTCTTACAATGTTTTTTTGTTATGTTAGTGTTGGCGAAGAAAAGATGTCAAAGGCGATGAGAAATCAAAACAAGCACTCGAAGGAGAAGAAACGTCCGCGCTCACCGCCCAGCGAGCACGGCGACAGGAAGAAGCCAACCACTGAAATAGAAACTTCTGTGTGAATATCTACATATAAATATATTTAACATTTTCGCTACATTTGATGTTTTATTTCCTCGACATTTTATAAGCATTACACATTTACCCCCATTTAATAAAACTAGAGTAAGGAGACGGTTTATCAAAAACATGTTTATGTAAATAAAATATCTAATTATTATTTATATATTAATAATTTATGACCGTGCGAATACCACAGTTTGGAATAGTGTAGGTTCGTATAAATAATGATTATGCTTTGATGTATGAACACTCTGTATTTAAGTGAGCGGTGTAATCGTTAGTCAGTATATGCATAACGTATACGTAATATAAAACATGAAATTAATAACAAGACTTGGCACACAGATAAGTACAACAACTATCTCTGTGTCAATCGTCATCCACATCTGTTCAACGCGTAAACCACGCATGAAAGAGTACCTAACAAATATCTAAATATTTAATAAACCACTTATAATATTTGTAGGATCACTTATAATTTTTGCCTCATTAGTCATTACGCATATAAGATGACACAATCATAATAAGTACCTAGTCGTGGTATTGTGGTCGATTTACGACACCGGTGTGGGCAATGGCAGAACAACGTCTGTAAGGCCAGCTTCCGGTTTACTAGATGCCCATGCACATAATTATTATCTCCACCACAGCAGTATGTTCACACCCAGAATTGGAAATTGTCATATTAGAACAACTGTAAAATAAACATTAAAGTGTTGTACTCATGGAATACTGAGATTATATAGAATGAACGATGACACTATAAGTATGTATAGAAATCATCCTCACCGTCGACTGCACGGATGGCGTAGTGGTTAAGTGGTCGCCTAGCCACTGCCGCCGCGCACCGTGTTGTGTAAATATTGTGTGATCTTCTAATGGTTGTTCCGAGTCTGGGTGTTCTTTGTGTCCGTTGTTTCAATGTTTGTAAAGTCCCCGCGACACAGGAATTGTTTATTTGTTTATCACATTTTGTGGTATGAGAAAATACAATTATTGTAGCTATGATGTATTTATAGTAATCTGAATACTCTTCAAGCCAAGTTCTAAATTGGAAATAATAATTTTACGCATTTTTCTAGATTATTATAAATTTCTACTATAAGATCTATAAGTAGGCACCATGTAGGAATTACAAAGCCTGTACAAGTCTAGCCACTCACTACCAAGAAATTAAGAGAATTAGTGAATAGGTAGCTACTCGACGGATGAAAGACTATTTTAGGCGTGGGCTAAAGTCACCGGCAAGACTTGACTTTATAACAAATGTATTATAAACTTCGAAAGTTAAATCATAGATAAGACACTATATACTAAGATATTTAAAATAACGAATAAATTACCTCATATGTTGTTTAGTCGTTATTTAAAAAATAAACTTACATTATTAAATAATCTACTACTTTTACTTTTAACTTTAGTTACCTATAGTTGATCCGTTGGTTTAATATATATAAATTCCATAAAGATATACCTACTTTAGAGAAATTACCCACCCCGTTTAAAAATCATTAAAATATAAATGTTGGATTAATTGTCAAAATACGTTATCAGATAAATTTCTAAATCGACTGACAGAAGTGACAGATATTATTCGACTAAAAGAAAAAGATATCATAATAATGCAACTTCAGTTTTGTACAAATTATAATGTAATAAAACTAGCGACAAAGTAAACGTCAACAATGTAACATCTGATTTTGTATAGTTATAATAATATGACGCAAAAGAAAAGTGAGTGAATGTGTGATTATTACAAAGAGAAAGCTATAACTTATTTTATTGATAGCGCTTTATCTATTAGGGCATTATTGCCGACGTTGTACAGAGTACACGTGCCAATGTTGTAATCATTTGTTTATACTATAGTGACACCGTGCTGTTGATAAATTAACAATAACATAATTAATCGTTTTGTGTGAAAAAATGTTTCCTTATATGATAAGAATGCATTTACAGACTTTATTATTTGTATTTTTATTATCACTAGTGAATGGTCAAGACAGAAAGGTAAGTTGCAGATCTATTTCCCTGTAATTTATGTAGCAATAAGTAAAATCATCCGCAACCGTTACTAAAAGCTCCAAGGTTAGCAATACCTCCCTTTGTTTTGCTTATCTCTTTCCGTTTGGTATTAGAAGTTGGATTATGAATTTATTATAGTCAATACATCTGCAATTATTTTCTATTCATTACGACATTTGTTTACAATTGTTTGGCAATTATTTGTTATTGTACTTCTCACACAGTTTTGTACTAAGAATGCAGCCTCTCTATATTATATTATTTAGTCACTCAGTTCTAGATATTGAATGACAATTATTATATCTGATAATTATTATCTCTTGCCACTGTGATACGATGCAGGTATAATACCAATCAAGCTGTATTACTTCCACAGCTGAGCATAGGTCTGCAATAGAATTCTTCAGTAATTAGTGCTGTATTGCTTGCAGTTAATGGTTCATCATCAGTTTATATGGACAGGGCAGGGTCTTATGAGTCACCTGACTGCTAGAGCTGCATACGCACAAAACAATTGGTCTGCTCTAGAAATATTTATTTCAAGTCTGGGGTGCTTTGTTCATTGTTTTAATGTCTGTAAAGTTCACCTGAAATGGTATTTCCTAAGTCTGAGGTGAATTAACTCAAGAACCGTAAGAGCTAGAGACTCACGGTCGACACCATTTGACTCAGCATATTCAATATAACCCCGAAATGATTATGACCTTTGACCTCTGACCTGAAGGTCACGTGGTATCTCGTGACCGTTGCATATTAATTGAACAATTTTTTCGAACTCTAAGATTCACGGCAATGCATTGCCATTTGTCACTTGTTTCTTTTTCAATACTATATGTAAAGATATTTCTTTTTTACAGATTATACCTCAACTTAATCCTGGCTGCCAAAGTTGCACTGCTAATAATACACTAGTCTATATAAAGGCCGTTGGTAGCCACGACACAATACATCAGATATGGGACTTCACACGGCGGTTGCCTACCGTCATATTTGCAATAACAAGCCTCCAGTCTACAGTGAACATACACTGGGATAGAAATGAACCTGATATTTCCATATCAGAGGACCCCCTCTATTGCTTTGCTATTCTAATTGATAAAGTAAGTATACATTCACGAAACACAAGTTTTATTTTTTGCTGACTATTTACTATGTGCTCTACAGTGTACTTTAACTAAAAAAGTTACAGGCTGCCTTGTGGCTTCTTTGCATAGGATTATAAGTAGTTTGCAACTCATCCTATAGTCTTCAGTATGATTTGATCTCATCCCTGACTTGGAGAATAGCAGCATGATGTCGGAAAATGTGATCCATATCTTGGTCTGTGACGTGAGGTCTAAACTCAGATGGTAAAAATATATAATAATAGGTGTATCTACCTATAACAAAAAAGTTTAGTTAACAGTAATTTGCTTGATGGGAAATGTTGCCTAATTGGCTGTGATAGTGTAATCCACAGCGATAATAACATACCTACATAATGTGCAAAATGTAATTGGACACGATATTGGTATATGGCGACATGTGTACGAACATGACCCACATACCTATTACATATAATGTAATATTATCTATCTTAACAATATTATGCAAAATAACTAGGCCATGTATATAATGTCGAAGCTCAGACATCGGTTGGACTTTGCCCAGGACACTCCTAAGACAAAAATAATAGTGATTACTGTATTAGAATGGTTATGGTTCCTTTTATGTATATGAACGTGAAGATGGGTATCACCATATTTGATGCAGCTCTTTAAGATATTAAGATACCAATATGTATTGGTACATTTAATTTATATATTTTACGTTTGCGGTTCATCATGTTTTTCGGTTTCATTCCCTGGTATGACTTAGTGATGATGAGTAAGGTTTATTTGAAGAATTTGTCAGTAGCAGAACGGAATTAGACATTGTAGACAACAATATATTCGCTTTGTATTAGGTGTGTTTGTTCATTATGTTTACCTAACCTTTCGAAGTACAGATAATATAATAATATAATAATATTCTATCACATACACACAACACCATCTAGCCCAAACTAAGCAGAGCTTGTACTATGGGTACTAGACAATAGATAAACATACATATATACTTTTTTTTTTGTTAATACCTACATATTATACATAGAAACACCCAGACCAAGACAAACATCCATGTTCATGCACTCAAATGTTTGACTTGTGCGGGAATCGAACCCGCGACCTCAGGCGTGGCAGTCGGTTACACTAACCACTACGCCACCGAGGCCGACAATATATGGATATATCATATACTGGCTTTATGGTGTGTTAGTACTGTTAGTAGGCGTAGCATTAGTAAAGATTTGTGAGCTTTTCGTATCTACTATGAAGCTTTACATTATTATATGGCATGATTGATCTAACAGACGTCTGTGAGTCACAGGTTGCGTCCCAGTTTACAACTAACAACGCAAATACTGGCGCATTCAATTTGAATAGCCATTTCTAGAATATGTTGTGTAGATATATATTACGCACTTATACTCCATTTGGTTTGGCAGCTAGGTACTTAACTAAAGGTAAACAAATCATAAAACAGGTTCTTTTACAGGGCCATTTTTCATTTCAAAATAAAACGTTTCTTAAATATATTATTTGATTATTATTATTTCTATGTTATTTTTAAAGTTCGATTAAACTCTTATACAACAGCTTTGTCCTTCCGTCCATCCGTTCATCTGTCTGTTATACAACTTTCAACTCAAGAACCGTAAGAGCTAGAGACTCGCGGTCAACGCCATTCGACTGACTGACATGACTATGACCTTTGACCTCAAGGTCACGTGGTATCACGTGACCTTTGCATATTACTTGAACCATTTTTTCGAACTCTAAGATTTACAGCAATTCGTTGCCGTTTCTCACTTGTTTTTTATTATTCTGATTCATATGTTACTAAAATGGAACTGGGCTGGTGAATTTAAATGGTTTTGATATCTTGTCCAACTCAAAAACCAAATAATTGTCATTATATGGGCGCAGCAACCTACTGTCCGTCGACCCGTCGTTGTTTTTATTTGTGAATTCTATTCACGCTAAGCCAATAATGGACAGTTTCCTTTCATAATTACATAATTTACAAAATATAATTCACAAAAAATCTAACAGTGGTTGGATTATCTGCTTTTTCTTTCGTCAGCAATTCCTCTTTCAGTCATTCACGATTAAAGAAAGAAAAGAAAAGAAAGAAAATAATTTTATATATTAGGTATTTCTTTTATATTTATATATATTATTTTATATATTTTATTATTATATATTTATATTATTCTGTATAAAGACTCCTTATTATATTAATAAAAAACAGTAATTACCCACCTTATACTTGGCGCCAAACCTTCGGCCCTAAATTCAGACAACCATCATCACTGCCGCATCATGGCATCATGACCGATTATTTTGATCATTAATATCGTGTGTACCTAGTAGCGCAGTAGCAACCGCTGTGTGCGTTACGATTGCTCCGCCAAGTTATACGAGGGGAGGTCAAAAAGTTTGCGGAATGACGGGGTTGGCGAGGGTGAGTTCACTCATCCATGTAGGCGCTAATTTAGTGACTCATTGTTAGTATATATACCGAGTTTCAGCCTAATCGGGTCAGTAGCTTTTGAGTTTTCAACGAGTAAACAAGTCAGTCGGGAAGAAACTAGCCACTATGAAAATTTAATATCACGCCGTTATTAAGTTTCTCACCAAACAAGGAAAGACGCCTCGAAACATTTCTCAAGAGATGTCAGCTGTTTATGGGGACTCCGCTCCTGGGAAAACCATGATTTATAAATGGCACGCCCTTTTCAAACAAGGGAGGGACTCCATTAAAGACGACCCCCGACCTGGACGGCCGATTGAGGCTACCACGCCAGAAATAATCGGAAAAATAGAAAACTTGTATTAGAATATGCTAAAGAAAAAACAGCTTGCAGCATTAGTTGGAGTTTCATATTTCGTACGATCTTATTCAAGTCAGTCTTGTTACGCATTTGTTCCTTAGATAAAATTCAAAAAGTGCATAATACAACAAAAAACTTATACAAAGACATTCAGTGACTTACGTTCAATCGAAGTATATAACTTTTTATTGTGATCGAGTGTAAATAAGTGCAAATAAGATTAAAATAGTGCAGTGTAAAACTGTTAAAATTCAATCTTGTTAACTACACTGCGTACCATAAACAAAGAATTGGACTTTGAACCCATTAGTACACTGAGCCGTCAACATTAAGTAGAACCATTGTTACCATACAACTACTTATTTAACGTTCGTAATTAGCAGCAATCATAGCTACGCCGTCAACGATTGGACTGGCACTACTGATGTGCGGGTTTCATCATACATATTTTTTGCTATTTTTGCTATGTTTAACGAAGAATAAACGCTATGCCTCAAATTAGTCGCACTCCTCCAAAAAATGTGGATAGCAGTAATTTTACACCTGAGCAGTCAGATCTGGACATGCATAAAGCACTTTCTGACGCACCGGATACTTCCAATGTCTCAACCCGTCAAAAGCGCCCACGGATGGACACCTCGCCTGTCATTCAGCACGTAAACCCATCGACAGATGAATTGCTGCAGGCTATTCGCCATGAAATACGAGTGGTAGTGTCAACCGAGATTTCTATGGCCATAAAATAGTCTATTACGAAAGAATTGGGAGAATTAAAGGAGGCTATATTCCTTATCCATAAACTCGAAGCTTCTGTTCAATTTATAAGCGATGAGTTTGATCAGGTGTAAACTAACTCCAAAACGTCAAGGACGCCAACAAACACATTTTAAAAGAAAATGAGTGTATCAAGCACACTGTGTCTGACTTGTCCACTAGAGTCAACCTTCTAGAACAAAACACTCGTCAACAGAACATCGAAATCAATGGTATACCTGAAAACAAGTCTGAGAACTTGATTACTACTGTTAGGCAGATGGGGAAAACCGTTTCAAGTACTCTAAAATAGAACGATATTATATCCGCTGTTCGTGTTCAAAAAAGCTGGACCCACAAAATACTCCACGTGCAGTAATTGTCAAGTTGAATAGTATAACGATTCGTATTCGATTCGATCGCAAGTTCAATGCCTTATCCATTGGCCTACCGCCGTTTATAAATTGTTAGGTGCTTTTGAATATATTCCTCCAATCCTTGGAACAATAGCTCAGTGTCAGTTTTCAAGAAAAGCCGGGATATTTTGCTACGATGACAACAAAAGTAAATTATGTAAATTTTAAAAAAGACTCTTTTTGCATACATTTTCTCACATATGGTTTTATTGAGGTGTAACTAAATTATTATTGGTTAACATGTTATGCGAAGAGATGATACGTATGTAGGTAAGCAAGTGATGGATATGAGGGTAGAGGGACGAAAAGGGGGAGGAAGGCCAAGGAAAAGATGGATGTACTGTGTGAGGATGGATATGAAAGGAAAAGGGGTAAATGATCAGATGACGGGTGACAGAGAAGTATGGAAGCGAAGGACATACTGCGCCGACCCTAATAAATTGGGACCAGTGCAAGAGAATGATGAACTAAATTATTATTGGTATTATTTGATTGGTTGATTTACGTATTTAATTACAGATTTTTCATTTTTATAAAATTGGTTCTGTAGAAGTTCTTATACAATTTAATTTTATTTGTTGATTTTCTAATCTTTATATTATGTTTGTTAATTTTGCAAGCTATGATGAATAAATATATCGAATAATCGAAACATATTTTTTTTTTATTTAGTAATATCTAATAATACATTTTGCTGATTGAGCTACACGTTGTCTAATATAATTGCTGGTCTCCAGTTAGAAATATTCCCAATTAAAATCGAAATTATGATTACCCTGCATGAACATTGTTTGAGATCACATTATGTTTGAAATTACATGCGTTGATAACTGTTCTGAGGGTAAAACGATATGTCATTCTAATGAGGTTAATATGTCGAATAAATGGATGTTCACACCAAAATCCTAGCAGTTATCGATAATAAGATATCAACCTACGAAGTAACGTTTCGACCGCGCAGCCTCGTACTTTTTGTTTTGGACCGATTTCGTCTGTTTAACTAAACTTTGGTAGTATTTATTGCTTTCGTTAGTTTTGACAAATTAAGACCTTTCTTTTTGTAACAGTTTTACTGTATGAAGTCTTAAAATTTAAAGAAATAATCAACAATAAAGAAAATACAAGTGCATGATTGCGCGGCCATAGCTTTCAAGGTGAATAATTCGTAAAATATTGATCTAAAGCTTGTAATTCTTTTTTCGAAATTTTTTGTCATATTCAGTACTCAATTGACAAAAAGAATTATATCTCTAACCCAAGCAGTTGCTGAGATCTCCATGGCCGCGCACTCGTCAACGTTACGTTCGCGCGGCCAACTTTAAACCCTTATAACTTCTTTATTTCTACTTTGACAAATTTTTAATTTGTTCCCTTCGATTTTGACAAATTCCGAGAATTTCTCTGGCGAAGTATTTTCTGTTTGTATAACTTAGCGGAGCAATCGTAACGCACACCAACCACTTACTGCTCTACTCATTTGCAAAACTATTAGATTATTCTATCTTATGCCATGTTATAAAAACAGTAAGGGAAATACCTACTGTGTTTATATTAATTGTATATTTATGAGACATTCATTATAATTATTACTGTCTTAAAAGTGCAGTTTAGCTCCATGCTGTAGATATTAGTAGTAAAATTAATTTAGTACATTGGTTCAAACTAACGTAAACAGCAGTATGTCAGAGATTTACTGCCCCTTTTTTTAAGAAATTTGCTAATACAAATGGAAAGGGTAGTATGTCAATGAAATACTGCTATTTTACGTAGTTAACTAGATTATCTTACCGTTTTCACTGTTCTTTATCTAACAAGAAAATGCATTTCTAATTGATGTAGATCTATGAAACCTAGATAGGAAGAAAGCTCGTTTCGTTCCAAATCAGTAAAAAAATAAACATGCCCACCTTTGACTTACTGCCATCTCGATTACCACGGCAGAGTATATAACCTGAGATATCAATCTTATTTGTCTCCTAGCGATTAGATGTGCCGAGCGATGGAGGTACATCTAAGTCATAGAGGCTGCATGCCGTACCTCCTGCGTGCGCGTACGATGTCGAGGTTTATATAATGAATGTTCCAGTTGTACGAGTACGAGGACTGCCGGGAGCAGGCGCACATCGACGACGAGTGCCCGCGGCGGGAGCTGCCCCTGCGCGCCGCGGCCTGGACGCTCAGGGAGAGCGCGCTCAGCGAGCGGGAGGCCATGGTGCGCCTGCGCGGCGCCTACAGGGACTCGCGCCGCACCGGCGTCATCGACGTCAAGGTAACCACGACACTGTACCATGGACTTCTTAAAAGAGGCCATGAAAATATATTACACAGTCACAATTAGCGAGCGATACGTGGTGCTACAATCGTTCTCTATCAACGCGTTTTATAACAACTTGGTGGAATGTAAAAGTAGTTTTAAGACTGATTGTTTAAGCACATAAAAGTATATTGAACGGATTGAGCCTCTCAGAACGCGTCGTTTATGTCGGGTCGTCTCAGACGTAGGCATGGATCTCTTGCACCAATCAGCGGGTCGTGCCATAGTCCACCACGCTATTTAAGTGCAATTTGGCAGACTTCACATTGCTGTTCCTTTAAAGATATTGTGCAGAACTTTCCCACCAGATCGATTCCCTCAAATGTGCGTGCCATAGATTTTAACTCGAGTCCTCCCTCTAGTTTGACGGTCAGTTCTATACTAGACTATCGCTGCTCCGACACATTTTGCTCACGACACACTCACATTATTTGATTTGCAATCGCAACCAGCAAGTACATCCATGTTATCTGTGTGTGACAGCTGGACCTGCTGCCGTTCAAAGGCGACGGCGCGGAGCTGCCGCACCTGATCCACACGGTGAACTCGACGCTGGTGGACGTGAGCCTCGTCAACTTCACGAGCACGCTCAACGCATCCCGCCTCGCCGTGCACCTCCTCATGACCAGCACCGACCCCAGCAGCGCCTCCATGGACTACACCATGAGGAAGAGCCTCGACGATGAGCACACGCCTGGAGTGTTTGAGGTCAGTACTATAGAGGGACACAATTTCCATATGATGTTGGCCACGTATGCAAAAAAAGTTGAATTACCCGTGATAAGTTTTTCTATGTATATTGCAGTGTATTGCATTGAGCTGTCTATACTAAGTATATTGTATCTATTTGTCTGATATTTCTTACAAGTTATATTCATTTTGATAATTTAAATCCTGTTTCTGAGACTTGAAGTGGCTGCGCACAAGTTTTAGGTAACATGAGCGTAGCACTCATATTAGCTGAGAGCGTAGGCTCGTACTGTGTTGTGCGCGTGCGCAGATCATCGAGATCGCGACGCCGCGAGGGGCGGGGCCCGCGGGGGGCGCGGGGGGCTTCGTGCAGTTGCGGCCCGTCGCGTACACCGAGCGCGCGCGCAGCGTCTCCTCCTCCACCAACGCGTACGTCTCGCCGCTCAACAGGTACCTCACACCGCCTCATACGCCCTTGTTATAATCTACCATGCTATCTTGTTATGACTTCACACATCACTTCTTTTATGTGCTTTTCTGCAATCAGTCCCGAATTATAAGCAGATTTATTCTGTGTCGTTTTCCGTAGCTCCTCAGTAGGAGATCTCTCGTCCTTTACTATTCGTCACCAAGTTCATCAGTTCACATTCAGTACATCAATATTATTAAAGGAGAACGCGCAGGCTTGTTTGGATTCTAGTACCGCTACCGGTTTAAATCGCTATAAATATTTGTTCTGCCAAGATGGAAGTTACCTCATTGTATAGGGTATAATAAATACTTTAAATAAAAATAAATAATATGATTTACGAAAAGCACCGAAAAATGCTGTTTTAAAAACAGTTACTTACCCTTACTTTTAAGTTTAGCTTAGATGTTAAAAGACATCAGTTATGAGTAATAAAAGACATATTTTTAATACCACTATACATTTAAGAGCACGGTATTTCAAAACTGAGTTATATTTCATAAGACTATAAGTTAATAAAACTACCAAATCAAGTTTCCAACCGCAGCGTTGCTCATGTGGAAAGTCATCATTTAGGGATTAATATGGCCTCCATTTCGTATTACTTTTTTAACATCTTCAAGTACATTTACTCCAATTGTATTAAATGTCCTCCAGACCGAATTTTGGTCACGGCGGCTAATCTTAACGGAGACTGGTCATCTGCGCAGTAGATATTATAGTGCCCAAATATGTGCGCAAACACAAGAGCACTCGTCAGAGTGCGAATAAGGTTACGTTTGTTAAAACGTAACCTTATTTTTATTTTTTTACGTGGTTGAATGCTTTGACGCATACCTCTCCGCGGGGTGACGCAGAGGTTATGTCGGGCTCACCGGGAAAAAGATACCCCGATAATACCGACTAAACCTACCACGGTGTTCCTCGACATAACCATAGACGGCGGGGCCGCGCGAATCGCTTTCACATGCAATCGCGACCCCGCCGTGTGAAACGGCAGGCCACTACATGAGACACTTCCTCTACTGTCCCCTAGTCGGGGGACAAAAGCACGACTCAGAGGAGCGCGTGGGAACACGCACGCCGCCTCTCGGACCTGATGCTGATTGGGTGGCGAGCAGGCCCACGCAGCCCACCACCGCTAGGTCAAACCTTAGGGTGGCTGGAGGTCATCTCGCACCCTCCGGCGCCCGGTTCTGCAATTGGGGAGAGGGTTTAAGCGCTCTCTCCCGCTCCGCCGCCTCCTTGATGGAAATTACTTCCTCACAAAAGGAGGCGACGGCGTTCCACGATCTCTCACTCCGGACCACAGACTGTACCACGGCCGGAAGTGAGAGGGCAACCAGTCCGACTGCCGCGATCAACTCACGGCGCTACGATGCCCAGGCGGGGCAAACCGCCAAAGTGTGCAGCGCCGTGTCCTTAGCAACGTCGCGGCAGTCGCCGCATTGGTGACAACCGGGCGTCTCTTGCCGGCCTATGCGACACAGGAACTGGCCGAAACAATCGTGGTAATGAATTTACCTGTGTCAGCCGGAAGGTTAGGGGGGCCATGCCGCCTCTCCAGCCACTCCTCAAACACGGGACTTACCGCCACGATCGTGGCGTGCCCGAACTGTAACTGTAACCGTAACCCTGATAACCCTTCACAACTGTTTTAAAAACAGTTCTGTGAAATCTGAATAAAACTATATGAATCGTTTCAAATCTTAATTTATTGAAATCCGCATAACTACGCTACATACAAAATGGAAAATTGTCGGTGCGGGACAGTGCATAGTGGTGTAGACCCATCACGGTGTACTAGCGCGTGCTGCGACGCCCGCGGTCCGTTCAGCGTGAATGAGACGAAATAACAAAAATATAACGTACTCTCTCGCACGATTTGCAGCGTTCACCTTCCAATAGTTCAAAGTCCAAACAGTCTATGTTGATGAGTCGCTGTGTGTGACATATTTATTTAAACGAAATATTTACCCTCATTATCTTTACATTGCTGCCATCTAAACGGCAGTTCATTTATACCTTTACAATAGAACTCTAGAACCCTAAAGGCCTCGCCATTGAAAGCGGAAATTATCGCAGTAGAACTCAAAAGGCTCTCAAGTCAAATGGAAGCCTTGCCTGCATTAGTGGAAAGCGTCAAGGCTATCAAGGCGGAACTCACTGAGCTAAAAGCCATTCGAGTAGAATTGACAGGCATGAAATCATCCATCGAGTTTTTCCACGAGTCATTAGAAGCTTTGACCTTGGAAGAGGAGCTTGGTATGGGTAAAGGGATGCAAGATCTTTCTACGGACAAACCACACTTCACTAAAGCACCACATCAAAACAGATCAAGATTTAAAAAAGTTTTTATCATAAATGCTTCAATACAGCATGCTGGCGTCTTTAAGTTGTACGCACCTTTTACGATTGAGACACGCAGGTAACTGTTTTTTTTCTATTCATTGCTAACTCGCCGGCCTTTTGTTCTCTTGTCTCCGTGTGTTAATTACTTTATTTACATTGACCATAATGATTTGAGCCGCTGTGCTACGAAACTTAAAGTTTTATGGTTATAATGACTTGTTTACATCATAATGTAATGAACATCTGTTCAATGACAGCTATTTTTTGCCGCTTGTCGAATGTGCTTTGGATTTTTCTATTCAGATGCTAACTTTCTGTACTTTCTGTGATGGCGGCTATTAGTATTTATTACCAAAATGTTCGGGGACTGCGAACCAAGACAGATGTTTTTTATAGAAACGTAAGTATTAATAGTTTAGATGTTATTTGCTTAACAGAAACTTGGCTACTTGACTTGTTTGATGACAGATATATAGTTTGGAGACGTGACCGGGATTATGCTAGCACTAATCAGGCTCTGGGAGGGGATGTCCTGATAGCGGTAAGACGGGAACTTGTCGCCAATGTTCATATAGATTGGCGTTCCTCTGCCGAGGACTTGTGGATAACAGTTACACTGCATAGCAAGCATCCCTGAGTATCATATAAGATGCATATTTGTGTCGTTTATATCTGTAGCCAGAATTTGGGGAATGCCTTATCGGTCCAGGTAAGTCAGTTTTCAAATAGATGGATATAGTCCTTAGCCATCCGGCAGACAAATTCGTTGTACTGGGCGACTTCAACCAACCGAATATTGTTGGGTTACCATCAGACGACGATAATTTATTGAATACTACTAACCTGCAGGGTGCTATACAGCAAAATTTTATCGATAATCTTAATATTTGTAAATTGCAGCAGTATAATCCCCATACTAACAATAACGGTAGAATTTTAGATTTAGTTTTATCTAATAATGAGGTGTATATCTCTCCCGCCAGCGATCCATTGGTTCCTGAGGATCCGCATCACAAAGCTTTGTACATCACAGCAGACTTAGTTCAGGTTCACTCCTTACCGAGTCGCCCTTATATTAAGTACGCATATCAATTGGCTGATTATGACGCGATAACAAGCGGTCTGGATCGAATTGACTGGCAGCACGAACTTACCTGTAGACCACTAGAAGAAGACGTAGCGTACGTCTACGATCAAATAAATAGATTGCGCAACATTCACATACCTTAGAAAACAGCAGTTTCCCAATCCAAATATACTGGTTTAATAGTTCCCTGATTAAATTAATAAAGGAAAAATCGAAATATCACAAAATACATAAACAATAATCTTTTAGATTTCCAATCTTTCTTGATCTTGCGGCAGCGCTGTAAAGAATTGGAAAGTAAATTATTTGAGGAATATATTTCCTTTTTATTAGCCTTTTAGTCGTACGTAAAGTCAAAGAGGGCAACTAACACATATTCTTCAGACTTGCATTTTGAACACCACTCCACGTCTAGTAATGGTAACGATATCTGTAACATTTTTAGTAATTACTTTCACTCTAATTTTCTGGAAGAGACAGACTCTGAATCTCAGTCATACGGCGTGCAAAGTGTCTGCGAGCGGGCAACATCAATCGCTCACATAAATATTGTTGTGATTAGTATAGAGGAAGTCCGAAAACTGTTGAAACAAATAGACATTCAGAAATCAGCAGGACCTGACAATGTTCCACCGATCTTTATAAAGAACTGTGGTAACAGCCTTAGCATTCCGCTTGCCATTTTGTTCAGGCGCTCCATTGAAGACGGTTTGATGCCCACTATCTGGAAGTCTACGTAAATAACACCTATACATAAAAAGGGACCAAAGAACGAAGTTGAAAACTACAGACCTATTTCCAAGCTAAATCTAAAAATTGTGTAATATTGTCTTCTATTTACGCGAATATTATTCATTGAAATTAAACTGCTATATACGGATTTTATCGCTTTGTTTATAAAATAAAAAAAAATTGTTCATATATAATTGTATTCGACCATTAAGCTTGACATCGCCGATTTCCAACATGGATTTTTGTCAGGACGGTCTACGACGACTAATCTAGTTCTCTGTAGTGACTATCTTTCTGAGGCTATGACACAACGTACCCAAGTAGATGTTATGTACTCAGACTACAGCAAGCATTTTGACCGTAATCATCATGGCATGCTACTGAACAAATTATATGGCATGGGAATAAAGGGGAGTCTCTTCAGATTGTTTACATCATATGTCAGGAACAGGTGTCATATTGTTGTGCTGAATGGATTTGCGTCAAGACCATTTAACGTGCCTTCGGCAGTTCCCCAAGGATCATTACTAGGACCTCTTTTATTCAATATCAATGATATCGGCTCTTGCTTTACATGTATGTATATTATGTGGGGGCCAGTCAGTGCAGACCGGCGACACTTTGACCCAGTGGGATCTTTTGTGTCGACACTTTTCCAATAACGACTGCCATAGATGTTCATGGCAGCCGGGACCGACAGCTTAACGTGCTCTCCGAGGCACGGAGCAGGCGATAATTGTTAATTAATACACACATAATTTCGAAAAGTCATATAACTTCCGAAAGTCAGGCCCGAGACCTTCTGCATTGCAGTCTGTTGGTTTCCCCACTGAGCAATCGCTGCTCATCATACTCAAAGATACTATTGTATGCCGATGATATGCAAATCATGAGGCAAATCAAAACTATCGAAGATGCTCATCTTTTGCAGGAGGATCTTGAACGTTTCCAGACATTCTGTTGTCGCAACAGTCTTGATTTAAATATATATTATCTAAGTGCTACGTATGCACTTACTCTCGTAAACCCAATCCGATCAAGTATTCCTACACTTTACCAGAGTTAATCACATTAAGGATCTAGGTATAACATTTGACTCTAAACTCAATTTTGATGTTCACATAGATACTATTGTGAAAAAAGCTTCAAAAGCGCTTGGCTTTATTTGCAGAATATTATCTGACTTCAAAAGCATCAAGACTATTAAAATCTTGTATTGTTCTCTGGTTCGTAGTCACCTTGAATACGCCTCACAAGTATGGAATCCTATGTACGATGTATACATTAATCGTCTAGAGAGCATTCAGAGAAAATTCGCAAGGCACATTCAATATCGCTCAAATTGCTATATACCAAGTTATATATTATAAGACGCTGTAAAAAAATTGATCTACTACCTCTTAATGTAGGTAAGGCGCAGCATTGCCATTGGCAGCATTTTTTATGAAGAGTCTCCTGACACTTAGAACCTGAGTTTTCGTAAAGACTTGAACTGTAGGATATTGAAAGGGCTTCCTTAGCATTGTTTTTAACACCGCGCGTTGAGCCCTTTCTAGGACAATTAGATGTGACGCAGCAGTGCCACCCCAGGCTAGAATACAATATTCAAGGAGTGATTGGCCAAGCGTAAGATAAACTAGCCTCGGCAAGCATATTGGAGCGACGTCGCGTAGTTGTTTCATTACATATATTATTTTGCTGATTCTTGCTGACGTGGCTAAAATATGCTCTCTGAAGTTGAGTTTCTCATCGATAATGACTCCTAGATACTTCATGTTGGTTACACGCTTGATTGGATTGCAGCAGCAGATTGACAGTGGTTCAGTCGCAGTAGAACACGTGTGAACAGTCAACTTCAGATCAGTAGGAGGGGCTGAGGCAGCGGTTTTATGGAAGCATATATAGTTGGATTTGGCTGTATTTAGAGTTAAAAGATTGTCTTCTAACCATTCCCATACTTGACCGAGGCCCTCCTCTGCAATGATTTTTAGCTTTTCCCATGATTTCTCGTAGTATATCAAAACTGTGTCATCTGCGTAATTTATGATTTCAACGTTTGTTGAACAGTTCGTGGATAGGTCATTCATGTATATGAGGAAGAGCGTGGGGCCCAATGTACTACCTTGCGGGACTCCAAATGCTACTTCACGCTCATCACTCATAAGGTTATCCACCTTTGTGCGTTGAAATCTACCGATGAGGTAATTGTGAAACTAGTCTAAGCAGATTCCTCTGATCCCAACAATTTCAAGCTTTCTTAGTAATATGGGGATCGAGACGGTATCGAATGCTTTCGCCAGGTCGAGAAAGACACCTAAACATGCCGATCCTTCATCAAGATGGTTGGCTATAATGTTGGTCAATAAGTCTCTAATCAAGTAATATTGAACATAATTTACTTGTGAAAACTTTTAATGGGCCGTATCTATGTTATAAATGTGTATACTGTACCATTTCAGCTGTAAGTATTCCAAAAAAATAAAATACAATAAAATAAACTCTGGGGATCTAGATTTGACAAACTGTGTGAAAGCATATTGTACTGCCCCCTGGAAATAAATTTTTTTATCATTTAGAAAATTGACCAAATCACGAAAAAAATGGTAGTCCGTTGGAGCCAGGTCTGGCGAGTACGGAAGATGATGTATGGTTTCTAACTGCAGCTGCTGTAGAGTTACAAAGGTTTCTCGTGCAGTGTGAGGTCTTGCGTTATCATGGAGCAATAATGGTGAAGGTCGATTCACGAGTCGGGGCTGTTTCACTGCCAGTTTCGCCATCATTGTTCGGAGTTCGGCACAGTAAACATCTGCTGTTATTGCTTGACCAGACCTGAGAAAGCTATAGTGAATAACACCATGAAGAGACCACCAAACAGTTACCATTACCTTTTTATTGGCAAGCTTTGCTATAGGGCATTGTTACGGCGTTTGACCTGGGGTCAGCCGTTGCATTTTTCGCTTACGGTTATCGTAAAGAATCCACTTTTCGTCACATGTCACAATTCGATCCAATATTCCCTTATTTCTGTACCGATTCAACAAGGCAACACAAGTTTCAACATTTCTTTCTGCACATCAGTCAAATCATGAGGCATCCATTTTTTTATATCTTTTTATCTTATTGATTTGGTGCAAATGAGCCAATATTATAGATAGGGTAACGTTAAACTATGCCGCTAATTCCTGGCTAGTTTGTCTCGGATCGGCTTCCACCATCTCCTTCAATTCAGCTTTATTCACCTGTGTAGGCGGTCTCACGTGGTTCGTTCTTTAAGTCGAAGTTTCCATTACGAAAGCGTTTAAACCAAAAACGCGCGGTGCGTTCATTAGCAGTCTCCTCTCCAAGCGCAGCGTTGATATTGCGAGCCGTTTCTGCAGGGCTAGTTCCGCGTCGGAACTCATATTTAAAAATGACTGGGATTTTCGAAGTATCCATCTTTCCAGCCTAAGCTGGTTAAAAAAAAACAATTGAAAGTCGAAAATCGAATGTTGCACATTTTTCATCGAAAGAAAAAAGAAATAAGAATCTTATAGGTATCGTGTGAAAAAAGTGTCACTCGTAAATCTCACACCATGAAGGTTTTACGTCAATTCAAAGTATCTATTACTATACAACGGCAACTTCAAACTTTAATCCCTATTATAATGTGTCAGATTTATGAAAAGGTTAACCTTCGTTCAACAACTCGATGTGTAGGACGCCTCTGTAGGTAGTCGTAAGACGTAATGTTAACAATAGTACTTGTGCGTGGTACAGGACGTCGGTGCCGGCGCGCAGCACACTCGGGCGCTTATACCGCGCGTTGCGGAAGGATGACGTGCTGGCGCAGGACATGTGCGTGTCGTTCGGCCTGCCCGGCGATGGGTACTACCTGCAGCACAACTACACTTCCTGGTCAGTGGACACACATTGACATGACACACGCACACGCACACGCACACACACGCACACGCACATTAAAAAAATATACTTTTTCTTCTGCAATTTTTCAGACTGTGTATGATAACATTATGCATAAACCACATTTTACTAAAATACAGCAACGTAATTAAATCATCGTGATTTAAATAAATCAGCTGTTAACGCGCGCGGAACGCATAGTCATTCCCCGGTGCGTATTAGTAGCAATCCATTGCGTACCACGTGATATATAGGTGAATATTAAATCTTAATCTTGCGTTTTTATGTTTAATAGAAGTTTGCAACCAGATAAGTACCTATAGAAAGACGTTTTGCTAAAGTTTCCGGTACGTCGTCACTTACATCCAGCATATGAGTCAGCGATATACAAGATTTCCTGTTCGAGTTACGAACAACTATACTTTTAATGTGGGTTTTTAGATTTGTAAGCAGTAAAAATGGACCGTGAATGCTTACAGTTTTCCTAACTGTCACTTAGTTGTCCCTATTTGACAACGAATATAAGGTCGGCCAAAGCAGACGAACACAGTCGTGGTACTGCTACCGGCTCGGCGAGCGCTCGTCATGTCGCTTACGTTGACGCCATGACACAAGGTGATATACAATAGGTTGCGATGTACAATAACAGTCCCTCGGCCGCAGGTCGTTCACGGTCGGGTACGGGCGCGCGCCGGCGGAGCGCGTGTCGCTGTTCGTGGTGGTAGTCATCAGCGCGGGGCTCGGCGCGCCGCTGCTGCTGGCGCTCTCGGGCGTGCTGTACGTGCTGGCGCGCCGCCGCCGCCCCGACACCCGACCCCAGCGCTTCGTCGACGACGACTAGGCTCCGGGCCTCCGCCACAACAGGACCCGCACTGACCGAGTACTGACCTAACAAATGTAACACACCACATTAGCATAACAGTTATACGACAGACAAAGGTATTTTCAAAAATAATTCTAATATAAATATGTACCTATATTGTATAGACGATTTGATTTTCTCGTTAGCTGGGCTTGTCGATATTATCGACTTACATGTTCGTGCATATTATGTGTGACGTAACATTGTGTGTGCCCGGTGCACGTAGCTTAGTAGCACAGCACTAGCCTTTGATCGAAGAGCATCAATTGACGCTTACGTTTACTGTCCACCACCAGGTAGGTACCAACTTTAACAATGTGCTATGCGATTATTCTGCTTTGATGACTCATGTTAATATCATGCATGTACGATATAAATACAAAGAAAGACTGTCTTTAGGAAATCCTTGTTTACTTTGTGTATGTTGGGTAACACGAGCTATATATACTTACACATACTCAAGACTTGCCACACAAATTATCAACACTCGCTTTACCTAAATAGATTATAATTAGCTGACTTTACCAGGTTTATCGAAATAAACGATAAAAGAAAACAAAAATCTTACGATTATTTTTAATAATATATGGCACAGTGCCATCTTGTTACAACTGTCATACATTACACAGGCGTCACAAAAGAGCCATACATTGGTCACAAGAGCTGCGCGCTCACTCTTCTGGTTACAGAAACACGCTACATAAACTTGTTGATGACCTGTTCTACGGATGTAAATAACAACATTACGTTGTAATCATTGATATATTAAAAGGAGGAAGATACGTTACGCGCTAACATCGCAATCAGAAAACCTGGACTCGGTGCATGACTACATGCACCGAAAATCACACATCTATGATCAGTGTCATCACAGTCGCAAACCTACAGTCACTGACAGACAAGAACAGAGATAAGAGTCGGCGCTGTCGTGCGAGTGAAATCGCGTTAGCCGCCGAATATTGGCCGAATGTTTACGATTATGAATGACGTGTGGCATGTGGTAGCGTTAGCAAATAAATAACGGGGAAAAATAAAAAAACATTAATTATTTTGATTTTTATTAGGTACTTAAAAAGAAGAAATATTGTATAGAGTAAACTGAATTCCAATTAAGTTTGGTTATTAAAACACTCAGATGAACAAGAACTTAAATACCTTCAAATAAATATAATTTATTTCGTTTTTGTCGTTTTGTTACACTTGATTTTGCCGGATCTATTTTATGAAAATAATGGACTCTGACATCACAATATTTGTCAACTATTGCCTTCAAAAGTTGTATTATATAGTTAAATAATAATAATAATAATATTCTACCACATACACACAACACCATCTAGCCCAAACTAAGCAGAGCTTGTACTATGGGTACTAGACAATGGATAAACATACATATATACTTTTTTTTGTAAATACATACATTTTATACATAGAAACACCCAGACCAAGACAAACATCCATATTCATGCACACAAATGTAACTGGTTAATCTAATGAATGAATTTCTAAAGCAGACAGAATATCTGAATTTAGAAAAGATTGAAACACATTTAATTTTAGCCGAAATATTTGCTTCACACAAAGAAAATCTTGAGTATTGTTTTCTCTAAAAATCATTTTTATTGCTGTTTCAGTCTTAAGGCATATCTTAAATAAATCATAAGATGGATAGCACAAACCCCCCATATCCTTTAGATTAATTAATTTATGTAAACTTAGTTTTTTATTAGTAATCAACTCAATAACACATATCTCACATTTAATAGTTTTTATTAATGCCTTAGCGACCCACCCAGCTATATCCTATGATTTGTTTAGCACTTATTGATAGATTATTTAGATCGTTTAAAATATTTGATAATATTTCCACATTGTTTTCGGCTGTAGTGTCACTTACATGACTTTTGCTTCTTTTTATATCTCTCACCGAGATATATGATCCACCACGTGTAACTTTGTGCTTTTTAAATGATTCACTACCATAAATATCTGCCATAGAAAAATCTTCACTAGCATTTACCAAATCTTGAGCACTTCTGCCAACAGTTCTATTTATATTTTCGATAGCCAAGGAGCACGTAAGTAGGGGGAAATGATCAAGTGGTATATAATTTCCAAAACACATTTTTATTAAGGTTGTCTTAGTCTCAGCTGTAAATCCGTCAACAAAAAAATATCCGACAAGTAGTTTCCAATTTTCGTCTAGACAAACAAGCATCATAACAAATATTTGTGAAGCAACCCTGTCGACGTCTAAGCCTCCAGTTCCGTAATTGACTAAACCTAAAGTTTTTCTACCATTCCAAACGGTTTGTTGTCGAATAGCCATTTCATCTACGACTAATGTACAATAAATATTTTTGTGGGTGCCGGATTTTTATTTTTAAGAATCTCGAAGGCTTCAGCTGTTAATTCTGGCTCTGCATTTAAGTTTTCATACTATTTGCCTAGTGTTCGAGGGTGAGGCATGGTGTCATAGTTCAAAGCCTCCTAAAAAAAACATTAGTTTAAATGCATCCTTAGTAGGTTACATACAAATATTTTAAGATGGTTCCGTCAATGTAGCCCGCGAATTTAAAGTTTCATACGTTAACCTAACAAAATAAACTCACAGTACCTGAAAGTAGGGTACAGCTCCTACTGATATCCTTTTTAACCCTTTGCTGGTTGTATATACATCTTCTAATTTAAAATGTGTTGAGCATAATCGACTATGCACTGCAGGTGTTTTTTGTACTGTGTACTGTAGGTGTGTGTTGTACTGTCTTTATTTTCGGACAACAACAAACCACTTTTGTCTCCTTAATTCATCTTTAGGCAACCTGAATAATAAAGAGCCTTAAGCACTACCATTATGCATTTATGTATAAATAAATAAATAATATGATGACATGTGTAGTTTGGGAGTTACGAGAAATCCTTAAAATAATAACCGTTTCCTTTGCCATAGTCGGTTAATAACTATAAATTATAGTGATTCTGCACTAACAATTACTAAAAACTAGGTACAGACTATTGTCTTGGTAAAAACTTTTTTTTTAATAAGTATTCCTTAAAACTTTACTATAATCAAACATCAATTAAATAACTACTTATTAAAAAAAAACCATAACACAAAAACTATTAAAGTTTAATCAAATTTGCGTTGCTAATCTTACGCAACCTCGGTCTAGAACTCGTCGCGTTCTCGCAACTCACGCATTATGTGCGTATCGTGTCTCTCACGCATGTTTGTAATATCTATCTCGCTCTCACAAACATGGCGTAGCAAACATTATTATTGTAATTTGCAACCAATTAACATTTTTGGCTGTACTTACGAGTGGGAAGTAATCCCGTGTGTCTTATTTTTCTTCCTTGTATTATTAAATCACTGTTTAGCTGCACAATCGCACTCATTTTTGATGCGCATTTATTACAAAAACACTGAAATTATTAAGGTGTGTGATCAACGATGTTCCGTGTGCGACTGAGTGCCCACTACGGGCAATCACTTAGCTGAGTAGGACCAGGCGCTGTGACTAATACATCAATGGTTGTAATGTTGTTATTTACGTTGTAGATATTTGTTTTAGTATTACTGTTATAATATAATTATAATAATAATAATAATATTCTACCACATACACACAACACCATCTAGCCCAAACTAAGCAGAGCTTGTACTATGGGTACTAGACAATGGATAAACATACATATATACTTTTTTTTTGTAAATACATACATATTATACATAGAAACACCCAGACCAAGACAAACATCCATGTTCATACACACAAATGTTTGACTTGTGCGGGAATCGAACCCGCGACCTCAGGCGTGGCAGTCAGTTACACTAACCACTACGCCATCGAGGCTTTTTGTGAAAAGCTATCTTAAATTTATATACTTAATGTAAATACCTGAATTAGTGTAATTGGTTGTAATTGTAACCGTTATAATTAAATAAATAAATAAATAATTACTATTAAGAGCTACTCTATAAACATCTCGTGGAATTCGACATTCGCAATGTACATTTAATATCTATGTATAGCAATCGTTAAAGCTCTACTAACAGTGAGTGTCAACATTTAACAACGACCTCTTGACGTAGCACGACTATGATGAATAAGTAGATAATAATTATTATAGATCGTATAATTAATATAGATTGATCAGATCTTGTACGGCAGAGACTTATTAAGTGAATATCATTTATACTCTAGCTAAACTTGATGAAACATTTTTATCAAATTATCTGATACTTTTTAAAATACTTATATCTAATCACTAGCTGACACGCGGAACTTCGTCTGCTTCACATAAGAGAATTTTCCACGTTTTTGCAACATTTTTCATTGATGCTCTGCTCCTATAGGTCGTAGCATGAAGTTATATAGCCTATAGCCTTCCTCGATAAATGGACTATCCAACACTAAAATAATTTTTAATTTGAACCAGTTGTTCCTGAGATTAGCGTGTTCCACCAAACAGAAACTCTTGAGTTTTATAATATTAGTATAGATAAAATATTTCTTGTTCTCTCGTTACATTCTTCTATAATTCAGTTTAGGGTACCTACTTACTTTGTAATCATAATATTTTTATGTGGCCAGGCCGTGTTCTTGAGATGAGACTAGCATCTCGAGGTGAGCATTATATTAATGGGCATTGTCCAAAATACTCAAATATATAAGAAGTCATAAAGCATTTTGTTATGGTATACACAATTATAAGCAACGCAATATCCCAAAATAGATTTTAAAGATTCTAAAAAATGGACCCTGCTCATTCGTTAAAAATAAAATACTGCTTTATCTTTTTTTAAGTAATTTACATTTATTTGTATATTATTATGTTTGCTAGGATTCAAATGAACTTTAAATTATTAATAATTTTGGATCGTTTTGCATAGGTAGGACACGATTGTGTGGGTCCCGACCCGTCCACCACTGGACTTTGGAGGGGTAATTCACGATTACCCCTCCACCGATATCTTCGGTTCACAATAGCATAGTGGGTGGAGGGGTAATCGTGAATTACCCCTCCACCCACCAGTGGTAAAGTACAGTGGGTGGACGGGTCGGGAGTTCGGGTCCCGATTGTGCCTGATACCGATGCAATTCTGAATACGAATGCGATACATGTTCAGTTAGGATTCTTTTTAAAAACTATAATTAGTTATATTGCGTGTATCGCTATGTGTATAAGTGCCTCAATGATCTCACCTCATTATTGTGTTATGTTGAAATGGTATATTACGTGTTCTGCGACAATTTGTTCGTTTTATTATTTGTTATTGTATGGTTTTCAATATTAAACATGTTCCTTTTGTAGTTTATATTATTATTGGGTTTGTCACGGCTCGGTATTTTCGTCGACCTTAATAGAATTCACGATTTTAATGAAGTAATATATTCGACTAATAAAACTTTGCTCGCTCCCCGTGTAGATGAAATGGTCAAATAAATGCGACAATTCTCCTTGTTTTCTATTCTCTATCAATATTAGCCCGTCTGTCGGCGCGGCGTCGGTTAAAATATCGAACTGTGTCGAAACAAATATAGATTTTAATGAACTCAGCGTCTATTGTATTTAAGTAAGTATGCATATGCATTGCCTCCGTGGCGCAGCGGTAGTGAATGCGACTTGTGCATGAGGTCTCGGGTTCGAATCCCGGATCGGGCCAACAAAAAGATTGGAAGAAGTTGGCGGTGTTAGACACTGCCGTGCCTCGCAGAGCACGTAAAGCCGTCGGTCCTGCGCCTGATCTCTCTCCGGTTATGTCGAATCACCATCCCATCGGATAAGAGGGTTAGGGAACAGAGAGTGCTCTTGTGTTTGCGCACATACTTGTGCACTATAATATCTCCTGCGCAGAAGGCCAGTTTCTGTTAAGATTGGCCGCTGTGGCTGAAATTCGGTCTGGAGGACATTATTATTATATGCATTAGAAATAATTTCAACATAAAATATCGTTAGGTAGTGTCCTGTAGAAACGACGACTACTATTCTTACAACATTCTTTGATATTAATTAAAAGTAATAAATATGTAATAGGTAGGTACTCATTCTGTTTACAAAATTTATTCTGAAACTTACATTTGAATTCTTCCAGAGATAATTTTCAGTTTAGATGATTTGTTTCGTTGGACTAATTTGACTAAATGCCTTTTGTACAGAACACCGACGCGATGTGATGGTTACATACCTAGATGTATTGTCGATTAAGATATGTTAATGTTCCAAAATATAACAACGTGACGTTACAGTATTTCGATAAAGCTGTCGTTGAATTATAGATAAGTACTTACATGAAAATATATTTATTGGATCGACTTTGTGAGTTCGTTTTGTTAGTGTAGGTACCACGAGTCATTCATGACAAATTTAAATGAAGATAATAAAAAATAATACATGTATTAACTTGATTGTAAGATTGTTCTAAACAAAACACTACTTTAGAAAAATATTCAAGGTATCGTTCGTAAATAAAATAACACTGATTGTGTTTTTGTCGTTGGAAGTCGATTTTTAAATATTGGCGGGAATAAGGTCAGTCTACTTATTGTTTACAGGACACGATTGATCTCAAGGAAGCGAAACAGAGTCGCGCTTGTATCAACGTACCATTGATATACCGAGTAATTCTGTAGTCATATTAATGAAATATACATAAATATAGTATTTGTTGCATTTGTTGTTAAAGCACACCGCCCCTATATAATACCAATGGTGGGGTTAGTCTATAGGTACCATGTTTGCGTGAAGAGCGCCTACTTTGTTGCTGTAACGACGCCCAATAAAACTAATACATTCATCAGAAGATATGTTTAATGTTCCAATACGATGTATGCATAACTCTGATAACAATAAAAAACATAAATATTCAATATCTAACTTACCAAAACAACTTCCATCAGCCGACTAACAATAGTTCTATTTTGTAATTAACTCCGCTCTAAATGTATTGGGTGTAAGAGAGTATTAGTCATTGTAGATAAATTGTGTATAGGTATTTTTGTAAATTATTTTATAGGCTTAAATCGTTAGCTTTGTAATTTCTGATGTGATATTAATTTTGATTATCTGTATTCGTTTGTATAAAGACACGTTTAATTAATTAATAAAGAACTAGTATTGAAAATTTGGTTTATTCTTTGTTGCCACACTTGCGTAAAACCGTCACTCTTGACTACCGTGAACATCTAACTCACTCGTCCATGCGCCGTGTCTCCCCTGGTGCTGTTTACGAGTCTTTAACTTCGAAAATTAATTAGAGCGACTCCGTAGTACAGAGACGGAAGAAAACGTATAGAAAATTACATACAATTCTTTAGACATACTTTTCTATTTATATACATAGTCTCACGTCTGAATAAGATAGCGGACGAAATGATGGCTAATACACACCTGCGGCATGCCTACGAGGCAGCCGCGAATTAGCCATCATTTCTTTCGCTATGGTGTTGAGCCGCACGTATGCAGCCCGGTGGTTACAGATGTAATAGAGCGAGCCTAGTTCTGTCTAATGTGCACAGGCCCAGGCATTGTGCTGCTAGTGAACATTTCTTGACAGGAAACCACAATTACACTGCCCAGCCCGGCTATAGAACCCGATACTTCATGCATAACCGTCGCATTAATTTCTGCCGTGCTAACAAAGCCAACCAAAGTGGAGTTTTTAAAATTCTTCAATCTCGTAAATAACAATTTTTGAGGAATCAACACAAATATTAATAGACCAAGTACCACAAGAGTTCCATTTATCATTTTGGTACAGAGCACTTAAAACGAAGATAACAATTTTTATTGCACGTACCTACATAAAATCTAATGTAAATGAGATTGATAATTTAAGCATCTTTAGAGGTACATAATAATTACATGCGCAATATCACCTAAACATTTATATTTGTTAGGAACGTACTGTTATATCCCGTCAATGTATGAGACAATCCTGACACAATGCACCGTCAGCACATTGGCGATTAGTAGTGGATTGAGGGTTTGGTGTGCTTAGTTCGAGCCAGTCTTGTTTCAACCTAAAGCCACTTGCTCTTTACAAAAGGTTTCGTGTAATCCTCTACATAAAATATCTTTTTTTTTAAGACTTGCCTAGTTTCCCGCGTTACAGTACCATATTATACCGTTTGTACCTACTGCCTTATTAATATTTGCTAAGTACGCAATTGCCCGACTAATTGATATAGATAACGTAGCACGAGCCGCCACTGCGTCGGCCGAGGTCGGCTCTAAGTACCTATTGCGCAGCGGACCTACGACACGAACCTCATCAATCTTTATTATTTATGTTCAACTGTTACGTGAGTGTTAGCGCTTATTTATTGACACGGTATTGCGTTCTATTTCGCTTGCAATAACGTTATGTAATGCAAGCTACATTATTACAACGCCACAGACGCCATCTGGTTTAGAATAGCGGAACTACTAGTGCCGGTCGGGATAAGTCACATATTTGGGACATGTAGCAGTAGCGAGCCGCTACCGAGTAGAGGCTGGAAAGATAGCAGTAGTTAGACTACCGGGGGATCTCCGTCGCCGTCAATACAGCCGAGAGTATCATAAATATGGGAGAGCTATAGAGTGCACACGGGACGTGGTGGCCTTGACGGCGGTATTCAAGACTAGGCCTGCCATAACCAAAAGCGAACACGCAGCCGAAGCGCCACAAACAAAATGTTTTACGAGCGTAACATTTCAAAAGCAAGAATTAACCCAGATCCAAGTACCGATGAAAATACTACGTAGATAGCATATAATTATCTGCGAGGTAAATGTTACTGTTATAGGCTTTGTAACCTCTTGATAACTGGTTCAAGTTCATAATACGTTTTACTGCGGGTGGTAAAGAAATAACTATCGAATGGCGGATGTAGGTAATGCTCGCTACAATGACTCACCACCGAAGCAGCCGGCAGCCGCATACAGTACCTTAAAAGAAAACATAGAAAATCGCATACATAGAGGAGACAAGCATCTTCACCTCCATTTCGTCAGATATTAAGTAAGATTAGTAGGTATTAGTTAAGAAGTCGGTAGTAGGGAGCCAACCTGCTCACTGGGCACATTTCCGAACTGCTGCGACTGAGAATTTGTGGTCAGAGAACTCATACAGCGGTAACGCATAGCAAGCAAATATGGCGACGGTAGAACCATACTGATCCAAGTGACATTTTTTCTATATTGGAGTTTTATGCAATAAATGCAAGGAAAACAATATTTTTTTCATGCCACATGCCTTGGATCGGCCAAGTACAAAAAACACCTACTACTAAAGAACCACAATTTCCCATTCTAGCATTAGTCTTACTTTCAAAAATATATCCTGCCATACTGATCCAAGTAAAAACCGTACTTGGATTACTATGGCCCTAATTTATTGAGAAAGCTAGTGATACAAGTACAAAATATTCATTCAAATTCATTTAAAATTGGCGAACACAGTAACCACTTGTGATTTGGAGCGCACACTTTCATTTACATATTTAAATACGGGTGAGGTCTATTATCTAAGGCAACTTCAGATGCTCAATTTCGAAATACATTCCTATTTAAAAGGTGGAGAAAAATAATTATGAACATGTGGCCCGAGCACTGTGGGGCAAGAGGTTCTCAGGAAGTGATATCCTCACCCTACTACACCACACTACACTACATAGAAGACTCTATGCTAGATAGCAACAAAACTCTGTGTTTATTCAGCGACTGCTGCTCCGGACAGAATAGAAATTGAACATCTTGATCTTAATCTTCATCTTAATGTTTCTAGTCAACAAATCGTAAAAACCTCTCGAAAATACCAACGGATTTAGAAACATTTCTGCTAAGCCTCAGATATTACTTACCTGCACAGGCTAGGGCAGCAAAGCCCATATCATATAAAAATGCAAGACAAAAAAAATTATGAAGTTTGTGGCGCCGCGCCGGTTCATCATCCGTTCTGCCTATCAATTCCACATGTAGAGGTGTAGTAGAAGAGGAAGATGGAGGAGTCTCAGGATGATGAAAACTCACGACCTTTCTTGTTTGGGGATGATTAAGCTTAATTTTATCTATAAGTTATATTTTTCATATGGTTTTTTTATGTAAGGCAACTTGAATTCGATTAAATATTTTGTGCCAAAGTGATCCAAGTGTTTTATTTTTCTGCAGAAATCAAAATTTTGATTACTTTTAAAGATTTTTCTTTTTCTTGTTAAACATTTTAACCATCGTTTTATTGAAGATTAAACCATAACAAATCACCTGTCTTTTAAAAGCAAGCACAAAAGCGTTTCTCTCGTATACTCAATAAGATAAAAATGATACTTGGATCAGTGTGGTTCTACCGTCGTCATATATATAATAAAAGCATGTTATTTAGTTAAATTCATCAATTCGCATCGCTTGCATACCGACCGACTGACGACTAAGTGTGCTGTGCTGCAGAGACATCATTTTATTTTTCTTGTAATAAGTGCATAGTTACATTTAGGTACCTATATCTCGACTTCCGAGGTTATTATTTACTAACTGATTAAAAATTCGTGTAGTTTTGTTCTAAAGCATTAGTTCCCAAAGTGGTCCAGGTGGACCCCCAGAGGTCCACGCGAGACTCGACGGGGGTCTACGTTGGCGTGACAAAGAAATGGGGACCACAATTCGTGAGGTCCACGAAAAATTTATTTGCTTTCGATAGTGAAGAACTAAAATGTTGGCTTGACTTCACATATAAATGTAGGTACCAGTGGTCTAAAAAAAGGTCAGCCCGCCTACCTAGGTTGGTGCAGACCCGAAAATTTAAAAAAAAAGACGTTCACACCATAGAGATTTGATCAAATATAAATACGAATGCCAAGGAAAAAGGGATGAAATGTAGCTCCAGGGGATCCACCGGAATCTGCTAAACTTTGAAAGTGGTCTATGAGAAAAATGTCTGGGAACCTCTGTTCTAAAGCATTGACCACTAGCGCCGATCGATGCCGTAGGGATTGAAGGTGCCCGAACCCCAATGGCATCATCAGTAGGTCTGAGTCCTCCCTAATAATTTCTTCTAAGACCGTGGATACTAGATACTAAGTGCATGTAAAGTGAAAAAGGTTTATATTTGTTAGTTCTTGTTTATTATTGCATAGAAAATTATGGTTACCTAAAATATATATTATATTAAAGTCCTCCAATATATTTATAAAGTTGACGTCCCTGTCATTGACTACTTAATTTTTAAACCAGTGAATTCAATGTCACGATGTATAAATAAAACAGCGTTACTGCTTTCTGATTTTATTACGAAGATGTCAAATAAATTGTTGAGGATCAACAAGTTGTAAGAATTGGTACCAGACTAGTACCGGGTACGTTCAAGTAAGGCAGTCGAGTATCGCTCGTCTATCGAACTTGAAGTTGGCCCACGACGGCGCCACGAACGTGAAGAACGCGCTGTCGTCGCTGTCGCGTGTGTCGCGTGTCTCGCATGTCTCGCGTGTCTCGCGGGGCTCGCGCTGCGGGCTCGAGTCGTGTTGCGCGGGCGACGACGTGTTCGTGTGCGTGTTCTGTGGGGTGAACAGCTGGCGCTTCGCGATCTTCCTCTCCTTCCTAGAACCGCTCGGGTTTGGCGTATTTTTGACCGCGCTGCCTTGACAGTTGGAGTGGTTGTTCCCGTGACCGTTCCCTTGGTGGTGGCTGTGACCGTTGCCATGATTGTTGACGTAATTGTTAGCGTTGTTGCCGTGGTTCTTGAACTGTTTCGGCACAGAGTTATTCTGTTGCTGATACTCCTGTATCTCATTCTGGAGGCCCTGGGAGATAGTCTTAGGTTTAGTCTTGCTGGTAGAAGACTCGATATCTCCCATAGACTTGTGGCGAGTTCTTCGCGTGTTAGTGAACACCTTCGAATTCCTCTCGGACACCCATCGTCTCATGCGTTTAACGAACGGTAGCACCATGAAGAAGGCGTTGGGGCTGACTCCCATCTTCACCTTGGGAGTCATGTCTTTCTTGTTGGCCGGCAGGTCGGCCAGGGGGAACCACTCACAAGCTTTGATTTCGTTCCTTGTGCGCGGCTGGAATTTAGTATCTCTAGGAATGTAACCGATAATATATAGGCGGACGATTTGTTCGTGTATTATTGCTTCTATGTAATCATTCTTGTTTATCAACCTGCTTATGTCGAAGCCCGTTTCTTCCAAGACCTGAAAAACCAAATTACATGGTTTTAATTAGCCCGATAAATTTGTTTGCATGTACTGATGAAACCGATTTTCCTTTTTAAAAACACTTAATATTACTATCAATTTAGGTTACAAATTACTAATATAATTGTTAAGTTCATGATTGTGTTAGGAGTGGGTTCATGTCAGTAGTGCAATAAGTGGGATAGAACACAGGATAACGGTGTGTAGACCTATATTTGAATATCATACGTTTACAATTTACACTAGCTTAATTATCTCTTGTCTCTAGCCCATCACCTTGTCTAATCGCCTTCCAAGCCTTCAAGAAAATACTTTAGAACTCAGGGGACCATCCTGCCAATGATAGCATCACTCGTTTATAGGTACAGTGAGCATAGGTATGTACATCAAAACTATTACATATATGGCGAGTGGAGAGCACTGTAAGTTATATTTTGATACCAGTTAGGAGGCGTAACAATGATCTAGAGGATGTTAGTGTTACCTCTCTAGCGGCACACTTCCAGGGCTCCTCGTCCTCGTTGACCTTGCCCTTGGGGAAGCCCCAGGAGGCCTTGGTCCAGTAGGACTGCACCAGCAGCACGTGCGACAGCTCCGCGTCGAGCAGGATGGCGCCGTACGTGGGCACAGTCTGCTTGTACTCGCGCCAGTTGTCCAGCACTTCGTCCAGGCTGCTCACGTGCTCCCGCAGCACAGGCACGTGCTGCCACCAACGTGTTACGTTACTATGTACTATGATACTATTACAGAAAAGCTAGTAGTACAACTGATAGTAAACTAAAAACCACTTTTGTAGTATTTGTGTTTGGCAGTAGGAACATAGGTAGGTGTATTTATTAATTTGGGTTATAACCTTGGGGATACAACCATGGCAGGTGAATCATTTCATAGTCAAAAATCATTTATTCATTTAGGTCACAAAGTAACACTTATGAACGTCAAATATATAGTTAGTTAGTTAGTTAGTGAGTTTACTAAGTTACTGAAGTTACATTTAGGTTAGTTGCTAGGTTCGGGCAAAGGGTTGAGCCTATGAGCATAGCCTGTATATATGTGGAGAATTGGTCACAAAAACATAGTGAGAACTTTATGTTACCAAGGTTTTGAACATTTTGATAATAGTATCAAATATAACCATTTGCATAAAACAAAAACAGTTTTCTTTTAGTGTAAAATCTAATTTCCTTAAATTATAAATGAAATCAAATACTTTTCTTTGCCAACTCTTAGTACATAGTAGAGCCTCGCTGATTTCAGCATGAATACTGTATATGTATACTCGACCGGGAAAGGACTACCCTCTCACAGAATATCGACGTGAAATAGCAGTATTCCTACTGTTGTGTTTCGTTCGGTGAGTGAGAGTGCCGGAGGCCCAATCTCCCTCTTTCCCCCTTACCGCTTTTTCTCCTTCCCACTTCCTTTCTTAAAGGTAGTGGTCTCTGGTATTGCAGGCGTCCATAGGCTACGGTGACCACTTACCATCAGGTGGGCCATATGCTTGCTTGCCAACATAGTTGTATAAAAAAAAATGTTTGCAAATATTTAAATATTTGTCAGGCCACACCAAATATAGTTTAAAATCTGGTATCAATAATCTGTATTCTTCTTATATATTATTTTTATATATTATATTCTTATATTATATTCTTATATATTATATACTACTATAATATCTCATACAAAAATAATTGTAGCAATATAGAACTTAAGTATATCACAAAATAGTATATTTAGGAATTTACTATGCTTTTTTTTATTAGTAGATTATGTGCACATTTAATGTTGCTGTCATGCAAATGAGCAATGGTTCTTTTATAAGTATTATATACCCAGAATAGGTTGAACGATGTAACATTAAAATGTTACATGTGCCAACTTGTTGTGGTGTGTAAGACAGTTATAATTTTACCAAAAACATTATTTTGCAACATGATAGTGATGTGTTATAGTTTGTAAACTATAGCTTGGATTCTGTGACATATCAAGGGCTGGGATGAAGTTGATCATATTTGTTTATAAACTGTTGATTAATGTTATAAATCTCATTGACATTTGTAGAAATATTGTATTTAAATATTGTATAATAAAACAAACAATAGAATAAGAAAACATGCATTTTAATAAATTTATATTTCTATAGCAGGTACTTTCTTACACATTACTTAACCTTTCATAAGTTTATATTTTCGTAATATTTTACAATATGTCCTTTACCCAAAAAATCTATTTGTAGCTGATAAACAATCAATTTTAAGCATTTAAAATAAGGTTTAAAGTGGTGTAGCACTTGGTGGGGCATATCCGAGCTGCTGATAAATAGATACACAATGTACACAATGTGTATGTGGCAAAGGACAGGTTAAAATAATTCAAACATATAATTGTTTGCTGTTGTTATGGACATTATAAATAAAATATTTCACCTGTATTTATGTTGTGTTATGTTATGTTATTTTAATACTAATAGTCAAATGTGCTATAGGTACTAGAGTATAGCACATATGCTGTAAGGAGAGAGGAAACTCCTTTGAGTACATACTGTAACAGTTGCATCTGTTAAGAATCAAAACTGAGTTTAATTATGTTTAGATTTTTTGAGCTTTCTCGGATTTGAGACTCCTCTGATGCGGATGCAAAAGATTGGGCAAAGTGCAGAATATTTTGTTGGCTGGCACACTCTGGCATAGGCCAGAACTAATAATATCATGAGCTTTTGCTCCTGACACTAATCATAATATTTTATAATAAGTATCCTATTGAAACAGTTTGTTTTCAAAAAATAATATTGCTGGGCTTACTTGAAATATATGTGCTGCAAACTCCCTGATTCCACAAGGGTTGAGCCTGGTAGTTTCGTCAGTACAGTAGTAATCCAGGTAAAACCAATGTGCCAATTCTATCTGGAAACATATTCGGACCAGGTTTCCTCTGTCTTCTGGAGGCAAGTTAATAATGAAACGGCTGCAATAATAGATGGCAATTCATTAATTCGATTATCACAGTCATGCTCTTAGTAAATATACATATGACTGTTACTCTACAAGTAGTATACCTGAAACAAAGGAGATCGAACCAAGCTGCGAACCGATTACACTAATTACAATGGGGGCATTTATTGTAAAGGAAAATCGTTATAATACTCATTTTGTTAATAGGTTATTTATTTATAAATGTGCCATCTAACTTTTGTTAGGTCCCATGCATCCTATTATAACGAAGTAATGTCGATAATTTTCTATTCAGATGCAACCTACCTGCATAAGTCATCTAAAATATCGATAGGTATCGAATGTCGGATTTGATTTCTATTATCAGCAGTTGATCCCATATTTGATTTTGCTTATATTTAGCGCCTAAATTTACTTAATTTTGTATAAAAACAATGAGAAATTAGTGGTATCTTTATTTTGCTTCTGAATGTTTTTAATTCAAGTTCCACAGATAAATAATAATCTCGAAAAATCATACAGAAAAGCAACTGGTCTTCCTATGTACTCTGCAGTCTATAAAATATACTCTGTGGCAACTGGCACGTTCCAGTTCTAACTGTAAAACCTATTCTACACGGTCGGGTGAAACGCCCAACCACTGTGACCTTACTTGAATCAAACAAACTGCTCGGAGGTTCTACACTATCGCTTGGTTGGTAACAACTTTAGTTATAACGTGAGCGGCGAGCAGTACGCACGTCGGTAGCACCTCTTTCAAATACGCAAAACAGTACCTACCCATACTGTCTATCTACCTAATCAAAAGATTGTCTATTAAAACCTTCATTTAATAAATACCTACTTATATAATCTATTATGTAGGTACTATATAATAATATTAATTTTAAATACCTTCTTCGCTTTCCTTTTGTAAGCCGTATGCATTTATGTTCTATACGTTTTTTGTATGCATCAGAATGGCGGGTGTAATGTTACGAATCAGCATGAAATAAGAATGTATAAAATCTACCTTGAATCTACCTAAATCTACCTATACAGAAAGCAATTCTACCTCTGAGTTCAGAGATAGCTCAAAAAGAAAGTGAAGCGCCAACCTGACGTCAGGTTCGCGGGTGTATTTCTGTTTCTGAACGAAATACCAATTGTTTAAGTATGGATTCATTTCCATATAAATCTACCTAGGTGTACTACCTTACAATACTACAAACAAATATAAATTTAAGGAATTAATAAAGCGGAATTTGAATATAATATTTAGAAATTCTTAAGTGCCTGGCAAATTGATAATAGCAATTAATGAAGAGACAAGCAGAAATCTAACGTTTGCTATAGCCAAGTTGCCAGGCGCCTAATAATTTCTAACTATTATTTGCTAATTCCGCTTTATTCATTCCTTAAATTTAATATTTGTTTGTAGTATTGTAAGGTAGTATACAGGTAGATTTATTTATAGCCTAGTGATAAACTGTTGGACTGCCACGCAGAGATCTCGATTTCGAACCCAAGGCGCGTATCACTGACTTTTCGAAGTTATATTATTATGTGTATTTAATAGTTAATTATCGCTTGCTCTAAAGGTGAAGGAAAACATAGTGAGGAAACCTGCATGTCTAAGAGTTCTCCATAATGTTCTCGAAGATATGTGAAGTCTGCCAACCCGCACTAGACCAGCGTGGTGGACTATGGCCTAACTCTTCTTACAGTGAGAAGAGGCAGGAGGCAGGCAGGACAGTTTAATACAGGGCTCTTATTATTTATAATCTTGAGAATTTAAGTCCCATAAACAAGGAAGATCTCTGTAGAGTTCTAAAAACTCCGACAATGTTGCACGCTCGCTCGCCATTACGCGTCCATGCGCGCGTACGCGCCATGCGCGTAGATATTGTATACCTACCTACCTGTTGTATACCTAGGTAGATTTATATGGAAATGAATCCATACTTAAACAATTGGTATTTCGTTCAGAAACAGAAATACACCCGCGGACCTGACATCATGTTGGCGCTTCACTTTCTTTTTGAGCTATCTCTGAACTCAAAGAGGTAGAATTGCTTTCTATATAGGTAGATTTAGGTAGATTCAAGGTAGATTTTATTCATTCTTATTTCATGCTGATTCATAACATTACACCCGCCATTCTGATGCACACAAAAAAACGTATAGAACATAAATACATATCGCTTACAAAAGGAAAGCTAAGAAGGTAAGTAAAATTAATATTCATTGAAATTAAACTACTATATACGGATTTTATCGCGTTATTTATTTGACACTTTATTACATAATTTTGAAAACTGTTACGCTGCTGCTACTATTAAACTGTACTAATTTTTAAGCTAATAGAATAATAATAATTCAATTAGCTTAAAAATTAGTAAAGTTTAATAGTAGTAGAAGTGTAACAGTTTTCAAAATTATGTAATAGTGTCAAATAAATAACGCGATAAAATCCGTATATAGTAGTTTAATTTCAATGAATAATATTCGCATAAACAGAAGACAATATTAAAATTAATATTATTATATAGTACCTACATAATAGATTATGTAAGTAGGTATTTATTAAATGAAGGTTTTTATAGACAATCTTTTGATTAGTTAGATAGACAGTATGGGTAGGTACTGTTTTGCGTCTTAGAAAGAGGTGCCACCGACGTGCGTACTGCTCGCCGCTCACGTTAGAACTAAAGTTGTTTACCAACCACGCGATAGTGTAGAACCGCTGAGCAGTTTTGTTGACTCAAGTAAGATCACGGTGGTTGGGCGTTTCACCCGACCGTGTAGAATAGGTTTTAAGGTATATTTATGGCATTAGCCAACAACGTAGGTAGGTATTTGTGTTTGTGGATAGGTATTCGAACGAACATTTTAAATGTCAATATTGCCAAGATAACAACAGCTGTTCACGGATTCGTCTAAAATATAAAGTTTCTATAAATTCACTTCGAATTTTACAGAAAGTGATTTCAAAAATGGATATCACGCCATTATTTAAGGCATGTATTAAAACTGTGAAGACTCGGAACAAAGCCTTTGGCATACAAAGTCCTACTAGCGAAGATAAGCAACGTATCCTTCGGTCAAAACCGAAAACTTCTTTTATGATAACGGCGAAGGATATTACTTCGCAAATTACCAGATTACGTGATTTTCTGTTCGAGCATCGCGAGAGATATTTGAGCTTTTTCAATAGTGTGACCGTAGAAGATGAAATGACTGATATTGAACGAGACCAAATAGACACGGGAGCCCAAAGAATAATCAATACGTGTTTGCATTTACTAAAAGAATTCAGAAGTGACAACCGTAAAATTACAGCGGCTCCACAGCTAAGAGAGTATATGGAAGCAGTGGCAGATCTAATAGACATGTACTTAAAATCTGTATGTAAGATACACAGTGAACTAAAAGCTTTGCGAGTAAAGCGAGCGTTAGACGTGCGTAAGTTGTCACGGTTGGAACTGACTAATGCCAAGCCGAGTGTTCCACAGTCGTTAATTATAGAGAACGTGAGGGCAATAAAGAAGGATGCGGAAAATGAAATGACAAAAAATGATGAAAATGAGGTAGAGGTAGAGGAAACAGACAATATTAAAAAAATGGATCTATCAGAGAATGACGTTGCCGTTTTAGCTGACGAAGAGCTCAGTGCTGAAGAGCTACAGATGTTTGAGTCTGAGAATTGTCAGCTACTGAATGAACTCAACAGTATGCAGGAGGAAGTCAAAGTGATTGAAAGTAAAGTCCTTCATATTGCAGAGTTACAAGAAATATTTACTGAAAAGGTAAATATTTTTCTATAGCATAGAATTTTGTATTTATTTGATTTTTACATGGATAATCAACTGCTTCTGTACCGGACCCAACTCCAGCTGCTAAATATCTGCCAACGTTTTGAACCATTTTATAACTTTTAATCAGGTTAAGTGATAATTCTGAAGTGGCAATATGAAGAATAGCATTGATATAAGATATATATGTATGAACAACAATAGAATTAAATATAAGCACTGCATCCTGACCATTCAGATCAGGTACTTAACACATATTTACATTTCAATATCATAGTAATACAATTATGTGCTTCACTATTCTCAACTATTATTTGTTTAGAGTTAGAAACAGAACATTTATTGATTGAAAGGCATGAGCATAAGGGCAACAAATCTGTGAATACTTAATTAGTTAGGTAGTGTGTGTTAGTTCATCAGTCTCATAATTAGTTTAATCTTAGTGATCACTGTTATTTTTCCAGGTATTACAACAAGAACAAGATATAGACAGAATATCTAACACAGTGGTTGGAACCACTGAGAATGTGAAAGATGCTAATGAACAAATAAAGCAGGCTATACAAAGGAATGCCGGCCTCAGGGTTTATGTGCTTTTCTTCTTACTAGTCATGTCATTCAGTCTCCTGTTCTTAGATTGGTATAATGATTAAAGTAATGTATTTATTATAATATATAGGTATGTCATATACTTACTGTGTTTCAATTATTTGTTATTGAGTTACATATTACGTCTTTGCTTAATGGTAAAAATCTGAATTATTTGCATCTCCAATCAATGACTTTATCAACCTGCAGACTTCAGAGACCAGATACCATGTTTCTTTTTATTGTGTCTAGATATTTCAACTCATTGAATTGATCTATTACTAACCACATTATTGTGTGTGTTTTCTTCTGTTTTTAAAGACAGCTCCCGCGCTGGTTATAAATCCTGTAGCAAGGGGAATTTTACAAACATTAAAAAAACACATAAAGAACACCCAGACTTCGAACAACTATTTCTGGTTCAAACAAGGGTTTGTCCCATGTGGGATTCGAACCCACACAACACTTGTCATAGGGGCAGAGTTGCATTTGCTGTGTATGAGATCTTGGGTTAAATTCCTAGATCAGCCAAGCATTGTTGGAATTATTTGACAAGAATTTTAGGTTTATGCCCATCCAGTAACACCCAAACGTGTAACAGTGTTACTCGTTGGACATTTTACTCGATGAAACTTTTTATTCCCATCCAGTAACATCAAAACTTAGGGTGTTACTCATTGGGACAAAAAAAATCCCATCGAGTAACAGTGTTACATGTTGGGAAAATGCGCGGGTAAATCATCACATCGAGTAACACCATTTTTTTATATATATGTATATTTTTTTCCATCATAATTATGTTCCAATCTATTAGTATTATTTTATTTAATTGATTATACTACTCAAATTGAAATTGAAATTCAAAATAAATTTATTCAGATTATAATAATAATAATAATAATAAATTTCATTTATTCAAGTAACTAGGACTCATAATTTATTTATTTATTTTAATGGCTAACCAACAATTGTTCACACAAATGCAATTAAAAAAAAAAACTTAAGTTTAGCAGACTGAGCGAGTGTGACAATCTTTTATAGGTAAGCACAGCATGCACAACTTAACAATAAATGTTCAGCAAACATAAATAACAACAATAGGAACAAACTTTAAATACAAAGCAAAATTAAAACAATTAATACTAATATTGAGTAAACTAAGTACATTATTAAATACATTATATTCTTTAAAATTAAATGTACATAGACCAAAAAAAAATGTGATTACATGACTATAAGTAAATTTTAAACATTATCAGATACTATTCTGCAGAACCTACCAAGCGAGTCGGAGTGCACATCAACAAGATCACTGTAACTATTTAGCAGTCTACACAGGCGGGGAACTACTGAGCTAGCACCGAACACTGTTCTACGTAGAGGAGGATGCAGGGGAGTAATAGGGGCACGTGGATATCTAGCAGGAACACGAAAAGAGAATCTGTAAAGTAGTTGGGGACAGTCTATTTTGCCACGGAGTACTTTATATAGAAAAATGGAGTCGGAGATACTTCTACGTTTTTCCAAGGACACCATCTCAAAGTGTGAAAGTCTAGCTTCATAGGAACGTTTCTTTTTAGCTATGCCTGATGAATAAGCTAGATGCCACAGAAATCTTTTTTGAATACGCTCCAGCTTAAGATTATGGGTGGCATAATGAGGCCGCCAGACTGTGCCACAATATTCCAAGACACTACGCACCATACAGTTGTATAACAGTATTTTGGTACTGCTTCGCTTCAATCCAGCGGCGTTCCTAATAACAAAGCCTAACATTTTTGAAGCTTTTTTGATAGTATTTTCGATATGAGGAACAAATGTTAACATTTTGTCGAATGTAACTCCTAGATCTTTAATTTGGTTCACCTCTTGGATAACCGTTGAGCCCACTCTAAACAGACGATAACAGATTTTTCTTTCTCGAGTATTTCACGTGGTAGCATTTATTAACATTTAAGCCCATATCATTATCCCTACACCATTGGACAAGCGCATCTACATCTCTCTGAAGCGATGCAGCGTCATCATATGATTGAATAATTCTAGAAAATTTAAGATCATCTGCATATATAAAACAATCCGAATGCAATAGGAACTGTGGAATATCGTTAACGAAAATGTTAAATAAAATAGGGCCGATATAGGATCCTTGGGGAACCCCCGAGGTTGTCCTATACATGTTTGACTGAAAGCCGTTGACCGCAACAAAAGAGAGACGATGTTCTAGGTAAGATTTAAGCCAGCTGTGTAAAGTACCAGTGATTCCGTACGCTGATAACTTGAGTAGAAGGGTGGAGTACGGGACACGATCAAACGCTTTGGAAAAATCTGTGTAAGTAACATCTCCTTGATGCTGGCGGTCAACGGCGCTCATCAACATTTCACTAAAAGTTACTAAATTTGTATTGGTAGACCTCATACCAACGAATCCGTGTTGTGAGTCACTCAAGTAAAGCTTCAGATGGGAACTAATGTAGGGACAGATCAAGGATTCAAAAACTTTGGCGAAAATAGACAAAATCGAGATAGGTCTATAGTTCTTTACATTGGTATTATCATCGCTTTTGTAGATAGGAATGACCTTTGCCGTTTTCCAAGAGTTCGGAAAAATGCCTGTAATGAGTGACTTATTTAATATTTCTAATAGGGGCGATACTAAGGCAGGTGCACACTTAGAAATAAATATTGGAGGAATGCCATCGGGTCCAGCACCTTTACGACGGTCCAATGATTCAAGTTTTTGTAGGAGGCACTCGCGATCTATCGTGGGAGCTATAAGTGGAAGACTGTTATTCCTCATATTGTGTAAGTAATCTGAGGCAGAGTAACCCTGAGTCACTTTCGAATCAGTAAAAACAGAGGCAAATTGTGAAGCGAACATTTCACATATTTCAAAACCGTCAGATGTAACCACGGTGTCATTTGTCATTGTACTGGGGAATGAACTAGAACCACCCCTTTTGTCCTTAATATAAGTCCAAAATCGCTCTGGATTTTTGGCAATCTCATTCTCTATATTCCCAATGTATTTATTATAACTGCTAGTTGCCAAGCTAGAACACCGTTTGCTCAATAATTTAAGTTCAAGCGCATTCATGGGGTTTTCATATGTTTTGTACCCGGCTCTTCGTTTATCTTTTTCTTTTATGGCTCTTATTAATTCTTTACTAAACCAACGAGGATATTTTTTACGTTGAGATGTTGGTTTGATTAAAGGTTCATGTAGCTTAATAATGGTATTAATCCTATGATAAAAAATATGCAGCATTTCATTGACATCAGAGGCACTTTTGAATAAATTATTCCAATTTGTTTCATTTAGATCTTTACATACGTTAACATAATTGAATTTAAAAAAATTAGGCCTTGTGTTTTGAGAGTTATAGGGAAGCCTGGAATCAGTATTAAACATTAAGAGTATCACGATGGGAGGGTGTACAGGATCAATATTGCTAAGAGGGTATTGCACGGCAGTGACTTCACAGGACGGGAAGTCAGTTAGAACGAGGTCCAAAATACGTCCCATAGTATTCGTAATGTTGTTGAGTTGCACTAATTTATGTATGTAAGTAAAATCTAATAAAACGTGGCTTATACCAGGGGGAGAGTAACCATTAGCTGAGTCACCTACTAAGTTCCACTGAATACTACTTAAATTAAAATCACCGACAATACAAGTGCAGCAAAACCGACAGTACATAATAAAATAATAATTAAATTGTTAGTATAACTTACAAACTATGTTAGTGTGACAATAATAAACAAACTATAAACTAACTATTATTGTGAGTTAGTAGTTAGTTATCTAGTCGGCTGGACCGCATACGCGACTCACCGCTGTACCATTCCCTGAGAGATGGCACCGCAGCGACTCACGTATATACAGTCCAACCGACTAGCAATCATGTTTAGAATGCTATTGGGGCTACCCCGCACCCTGCACACCAGAGACGCACACCTCTTTCGCATAATCGTGTAGAAACAATTGACTTGAGCGTCTGTGAACATCCCTGATGCGCTGCAGAAACGAGGCAGCCCCACCAGCACGCGGAACGCGTTCTTGTATTGAACACGGAGATCGTTGTACGACTTCTGCGTATATCTGGCCCACAAGCCGCACGTGTAAAAAGTGGTGCAATAGGCTCGAAAGAGAGTAATTATTACCTTAAGTGAGTAACGCGCAAATCTGCGAGCCAGCATATTCGCCCTTATCGACAACGCCCTCCTCTCGCGTTCAATATCAGGGTCATCATTGAGACCAGGAGTTAAGACATGACCAAGATATTTAAATGTTATAACTCGTTTTAATGGTACCCCGTTTAGTTTTACCAGAGGCATGTTTTCCGTCATCTTACGCCCAGTCTCGAAGACCATGATCTCTACATTGATTGACTGACTGATGACTGATTTTTTACAATTGTATAACAACCCATGTCTTTGCGCGTATTCTTCACAAATGCTTAATAGCTTTCTAAGGCCACAAATTGACGCACTCAGCAGCACCATGTCGTCTGCGTAGCTGATGTTATTGACACAGATTCTGTCTATGTGGCAACCGACTCTGGTGCAACTGAGCTCGCCAATCAGATCGTTTACGTATAGATTGAAAAGCGTGGGTGAGCTCAATCCCCTCTGCCTCACCCCGCATTCCAACACATACGGACTCGAATGACCTCCAGCCCATCGAACAGAGTTGGTCTGGTTACTGTACCAAAATTTAAAAATGTTGATTATTTCCTTTGGTAAATTTTCATTTTCTAGCTTTTGCCAAAATAAGTCATAAACAACCAAATCAAAAGCCCTCGAGAGATCGAGAAAGCAGGCATAAATGGCAGTATACCGCTGCGTATAGTATGAGACAGCATGCTTAAGGCACAACACTGCACTTTCAGTCGATAAATCAGGTCGGAAACCGAACTGGTTATCATGAATTTTTACCATCTTGCTTAGGTATGCGTTAAGCATGCCGTCGAACACTTTAGCTATCACAGTAGCTAGTGATATGGGCCTATAGTTATTGATATCCGCAAGGTCACCAGTCTTATTCTTTGCAATGGGTACTACTATAGTCCGCATCATTTCAGTTGGCACGTAACTATGACTCACACAAAAGCTATACAACATAGTGAGAACTCGTGCCAGGTATGGACCAGCTTGTTGCAGATGTTCGATGCTTAGTCCGTCATGGCCCGGGGATTTACCCCGCGACATGGTTTGTATGGTTTTATGGATCTCTTTCGAGTTGAAATTAATCCTCATGGCCCTACCGGGCTCAGCATCGAACACCGAACGAGAGGGACCTAAGGTGGACTTTACAAAAAAGTGCTGCATGAAGAGTTCAGCAATCTCTTCAGATTTTGTTCTGCCACCGACGCTCACAGGGACACCGGGTCTACTTTGTAATTTATTCGATTGTTTCCAAAATCCACGAAAGTCATTTTTGGAGTGATGTGACGCCAGAATATCCATTTTGATCTGATCTTCGTGGTTTTGACACCACTTCAGCCGTGACTTAAAGATTCTTCTAGTCTCACACATCTCATAGACTAAACCGGACCCCGGCTTACCATACCACATCCATTCCATAAATTATTGCCTCGCCACCCTGTGAGAGTCGGTCACATGTTTGTTCCATTCTATTACCACCCTTTTAAAGCGATGATTGCTACCTTTTCGACCTATCATAGCCGCTTGACTCAATGCCTGTACGATGTCTGCATACATTTTATCAATTATCACAATATGACTACGATTGTTACACATAGTATCGCAACATTTTCTAAGTTCTTGTGGAAATTCAATAAGTCTCAGTCGCTCATGACATTCTTGTGTAATGCCCAGAAACACTGTGGATTCTATTGCTTCCTGTACCTCACCATTTAATGTTTTTTTGGCGTTCAGTTAGTTAAACTATTTGTAGTAAACCATTTTGTTACTTGAATCAGTGCACTGTTTACTTCGTCAAAATGTCCCTATTCCTATTTAATTTAAATATTAATGAAGTATCGTCAGCAAACAGCACACCATCACAAATATTGTTCAAGTAAAAAGGTAAATCGTTTATTTAAATTAAAAATAAAAATGGGCCTAAAATCGAACTTTGCGGCACCCCTAGCTTTACAGGTAAGCTATTTGATTTCGAGCCATTGACTTCTACACACTGGATCCTGTTATTCAAGTACGACGTAATTACATCCAGTGCATTACTCTGAACACGTGAGCATGTCATGAGCGTGTCATGACAGACGCAGTCGAATGCTTATGAGAGGTCGCAAAAAACACTAATAGCATTTTGTGAGTTTTCCCACGCACTGTATATATGTTAGAGTAAAGCTACCCCTGCATCCGTTGTTGAACGACCCTTAGTAAAGCCATATTGGTTGTCGTAAAAGAGGCTATTTAAATTAAAATGTGTAAGTAATTGCTTGAGTATGACTTTTTCAAATATTTTGCTAAAAGCTGGTAGAATTGATATTGGCCTAAAATTGCTGGGAATAGTTTTACTACCAGATTTAAATAAAGGTATGATTTTACTATTTTCATCAAATCTGGAAAGTCTCGAATTTACACACCTATTGAATAACCCACTTAAATAAGGAGCAACTATATCTATTATACTTTTTACGACCTTAACGGTGATACCACAGAGATCTCCCGTATTTTTAGATTCCAGAGATTGAAAAGCGTTGATAATATCAGTCGCGTTAACATAATCAAATCTAAATAATACTTTACACTTTGTTACGCTGGAATGTAATAACCTTTTTGCGTCAATAGATGAAGAATTTAATGAAAGAAAGAAGAAAGAAAGAAAGAAATCATTCTTTATTGCCACAAAGAAATATGATTACATATTTTTCTTACAAAATAGACAAAATAATAAAAAAGACAATTAAATAAACAGTTAGTAATTAAAGAAAATATATATATATATATATATATATATATATATATATATATATATATATATATATATGTACATATTATGCTATTGTGGCAACAAATGGTCTCCATTCAGCATTGATATTGCGATAAAACCGATGTGATATCGCAACGCTGATTTTCAATGGAGACCACCGTTACGCACGGACATCAAGCCAGCTGCATACAATTTTACAACTAACAATAAATTTTCTAATTTCAAAGATACGTACCCAGAGAAAAAACAAACTATTACTCAACCTATATAAAAAACAAATAAATGACAAAAAAAAAAAAAAAAAAAAATTAAACCTTTACAGTATGCACGTATTGTCTCATGCGGTGATCGAACCCACAACACTCCCCACCGGCAGAGGCGAGGCACACAAACGTGCCATCCGTGCCGTCAGGACAAGAATAATAATTTTATATTGAACTAAATTTAAACAATGGATGACGTACATTACACGGGCGCCGCGATCCATCTGTCTCCCTTACACCGCGCATAGAGGGGGATAAAACAACTCGCGTGATATCGAGAGATCGCTCCTCGCAATACACGGCCAAACCGGCTCGGCAGCAATGCGCGCGAGTCTCGCGAATTTCGTAAACAACGCTCATACACAACAAACAAAACATCATGCTCACTAGCGGATTTTTCTATGCTGTTATCTATAACTTGCAAATAGAAAGGCAGCCAACGGGACCACAAAATGCAAAACCAGCCTCCCGACATGCATTTTGATCGTTAACTGAGAGGTAAGTGATTATAATTTCCTTTTTGCTTTTGTTCATTTAAGAGAAATGATTTAAAGTGTTTTTTAAACGTAAATTTACTTGTTTTAGATCGACACGGTGGCGGGATGCTGTTCCAGCATTTGGTGGCTGCGTATTTGAAGTAACCTCTAAAAGCAGTGGTTCTATACATTGGGACGGACAGCGGCACTGTTGTGGATCGTGTATGGTATTTTAAACGATCTTGCCTCCAATCCAATTGCGCATAGAGGTATTTAGGCTTTTTTGTGATTATAACACCGAATAATAAATTTGCCAGATGAAGTCTTCGCCTTGCCTGCATTTTTAACATATCGCCTTTATTTAAAAATGGCGTGACATGGTTACGACGTGGTATATGAAAACAGAACCTAGCGCATGCGTTTTGGACCCGTTGTATGAGTTTTTCGGTTCTAGATAATAAGCATGGCCCGTATACGGTGTCACAGTAGTTAAGCTTTGCCAGTACTAGGCTGTCTACTAGTCTTTTTCTAATCTCGACACTGAGATATTGCTTGAAGCGGTAAAGAAGTTTTAGCCTATAGAAACAATTCCTAACCATGGTACCTATATGCTTTTCAAAACGTAGTTCGGGATCTATGACTAATCCTAGATTGCAAGCGCTATCTACGCGGTTAATACTATCACTTTTTATTTTTATATCTGGTCGGGCGCATAATATGGAACCGATTTGACTCTTGCTTCCCATGATAAGAAACTTAGATTTACGGGGATTTAGTACTAGAGAGTTAAATTCAGACCAGGTTATTATTCTTTCCAGCTCGTCGTTCATTTTTTGTACCGATAATAATGTATCGCTGGGTTTAAATGACAAATACAGCTGGATATCGTCCGCATACATATGATATTTGCATACTCGCATGCATCTTGTAATATCGGCACTGTATATAATGTAAAGAACGGGCCCGAGCAGAGAACCTTGTGGTATTCCTCTGGTTACTAACCGCGATGATGATGTTGTAGTGGAACCGTCCTCTTTACGAAGCTCAACTCTCTGCGACCTCTTGCATAGGTAACTATCAAACCATTTTATAGAATTTTGGTCAAAGCCGTAGTATGCAAGTTTTGATAACAGCAGATTTATGTTAATAGCATCAAATGCCCGGGTATAATCAAGTAGTGTGAGTAGTGTCCCCTCACCATGATCACGGGCTTCAAGGATACTGCCTACTACGTCTGCCAGCGCTGTGGCAGTACCACGTCCAGACCTGAAACCCGATTGAAGCTCAGGCAGAATATCATTTGCCTCTAAGTAGTCGGATACCTGAGTGTAAACTACACGCTCAAGTATCTTTGACAGACATGGCAGTATGCTGATTGGGCGAAGATCATTGACTGACATCGGGTTACTATTTTTTGGTATCGGCCGGACGATTGCGCTGCGCCACAATTCGGGAAAGGCATTAGTGTCTAGCGACCGGTTTATAATTGCGGTGATTGTACTTAGGGACTGGGGCAGCGTAAGTTGTATCATGTCCTTCGTGATGCCATCTGTCCCTTGCGCATTTGTCGAAATTTTATAAATTGCTTTAGAAATTGCTTTTTCAGACACGTTTTTAAAAGAGAAGGTTGTTTGCCCATGCCTGTGATATTCGAAGAATGTAAGTTGCGAAATAGCGGCATTAGAATTACCCGGTACATCCAAAAATGCTTTATTAATCTCGTCAGGATCACATAAATAATTTGGCAGAGAGTTATAGTTGTTATTGCTCGGGTAAAGGTGTTCTTTTAAATTTTTCCATAATGTTTTGGAGTCATTCATATGCTCATTTATATGTTGAGTAAAATAAGCCCGCTTTTCATTATTTAAAGCATTTATAGCGGTTTTTTTAAGTTGAAGGTTTAACACTCTGTGGTCTTCGAGTTTAGTGAGTCGATATCGGCAACGCGCTTCATTTCGCAGCTTGAACATTAATTTGATGTTTTCAGTGATCCATGGCGTCAGGCGGCACTTAAACAACTTACATTTGATGGGAGCATGTAAATCAAATATGCTATGTATGTGCGCGTTAAAGGTAGACACCATCACGTTAACATCTTGTAGGTTACGTATATGATCCCATGGTATAAGACCGAGGTCCCGCTCAAACTTATCTATAAGTATATCCTTAAGAGGCCGATACACAACAAATCTATTTTTCTCTTTGTCCTTTTTTAATAATAATTGACATGTAATGAATGAATGATGCCCAAGGTCACTTATATGGTCAATAATTAAATCTTTGTATGGGGCATCTGTGCAGATAACATCTATCAATGTACCACTATTACCTACAAAATGTGTTGGCATGTTAACAATTTGATCAAGTCCGCAGTAGTTTATAAAGTTGTTAAGCTTTGTTGTGTTATTATTATTAATTGCCAGCATGTCAATGTTTAGATCGCCCAGTAAGACAACGTGGTCATATGGAGCGAGTGCGGTAATACTTTCCGTCATCGCATCAAGAAACCGGTCCACATCTAGCCATCGTGGGCGGTACGCTGTACCTATGAGTATTTTTTTCTTATTTACATTCATAGAAAGCCATATTTGCTCCACCTGAAATTGTTCCGGATGAAGTCTAAGTCTGACACTCAATCCGGTTTTTATATAAAAGCCCACCCCGCCTCCACGCCCTTCGCGGACCGATACTGGACGCGGCACGTGTTTTAATCGGTAACCTGGGACACAGGGAGCTCGTCCGTCTTCACCCGGTCGTAACCATGTCTCGTTGATCGCCATTATATCTACACTGTAAGTACTCATGGCTATCAAAAACGCATCCTGATTAGTTGCAAGCGATCCCGCGTTAAATAAACCAACTTTCAAGTACTTGCTACCAATCATTATACGTATGGTAAATGGCGTTCAACACAATATCAAATAGTACCTCGCACATTTTAGCATATTGTATGTAGGCATAGTATTTGTGTATGATGTTGTTACTATGCGTACAGCTGTTGTTTTGTGTTAGTTGCAAGGCGCTCAGTTTTATGTTGATGTATAAGTGATCTTTGTGTATAGAAATATAATGTATAATATAGTTATAATAATAATAATAATAATAATAATAATAATAATAATCTTTATTGACATAAAAATGGGTACATTTCAATTTTAGAATACGCTGACACCCGCGCTAGTTAAAACTGTGTTGCAGGTGTTAGTGGCTTCCCCATATACAGGTACAGTTTTACATCAAGTAAATAATTATTACTGTTTACAACAATGATGATAATAATTTAAAACTATTTTATAGATGGCATGCTTCTGTGTGTGTGTAAGTGTATGTGTGCGTGTGTGACTGTATGTGCGTGTGTGTGTGTGTGTGTGTGTGTGTGTGTGTGTGTGTGTGTGTGTGTGTGTGTGTGTGTGTGTGTGTGTGTTATAATAGATTGGTATTATCGTAATGACAAGAGGCAGCTTGTGACAATACAATTGAATAAAGCAATTATAATAATACAAATAACATGTTGATATGTCATCAGTCAAAAGTAATGTGTAAATATGACAACCTTGTGATATTAAACGACATGACTGGAATGCTAGTTGACAGATATACTTAATTAATTTAAGAACAATATGTTTTAGCTTTAAGATACATTTACGCGGTTTACTGAGGATTATTTTCGTTGAAGATACGTCGTAAATCAGCTTCTGTGCGGACAAAAAAGGCCGAATCACCAGACTTTTGTCTGGCAAGTATGCGACCTCGCTTTGTCCACACAAACCGCCAGCCAAGACGATGTGCTGACTCCCGCGCCTGTCGAAATAACATCCGGTTCGTCTTTGTTAGGCGTTCATTGACGTAAAACCGCCTCGGCGAACCCGACACACCGAGTTCTGCAGTGGTCGCGCCCCGCCGCACTCGCGCCGCACGCAGCAGCTCGTCGCGCACGTCTCGCCGCGCCAGGCGCACGACTACGGGGCGCGGGCGCACCTCCTGGGCCCCCTCCGGGCTGGTTGCGTTGATGTGTCTGCCGCCGATACGATCCACGCTCACTATGTCGCGCTCCTCCATGCCGACACCCAATTTCACCGCCATGGCTGTCATGATATGGACAAGATTCTCGCCCCTGTTCTCTGGAATGTTGGTGATTTCCAGGTCAGTCGATAGAAGATCCTGATCTCGGTCATTTAGCTCTTGCTTTAGCTGAGCTACCACCTCGTCTACCGCTGTCTGACCTTCTGGTGTGCGGTTTTTCTGCTCCAGTGCGCTCAGCCTATTGTCAATGCCGTCCAAACGCTCATTGTACGTTTTAATAGAATTCCTTAGCTGCGCACATTCTTCTCGGAACGCCTGGAATTCCTTGCGTATTGAGCTTAACTCCTCCCTAAACAGGCGCAGTTCCGCTGTTATGCCCAATACAAGTTCCGCACCGCCGCTCACGCTTTTTGCAGGGCTAGTGTCCTGAAACTCATCGGAACTATTTTCTTCGTGTGTGTGTATTACGGGGGTTCCCGCATCGTTATTTTTGGGCACCGTCTTAGAACAATCCGGGCATTGCCAAACCGTGGTTTTACCTCCTTTTAGCGGCAGCCCTGCACAGGCGCGATGAAATAATAAACAACATTTATTGCACCTAGCGGCCTCTGTTGGCGAAATAAAGCGGGAACACCCTCCACACTTAGCTGACGGCATAGCGGGGATTGCGTTGAAGATATCGACCTGGCTTGAGGTTACACTGCAATATTGTTAGATGGCGCTGTTATTGAAAATATGTCTTGGTGAATAATACAGCGCAACTTTAATGGTGTTATAAACCATAACCGTCATACAACGACTTGTATAAGGATGCGCACACACTTCCACACTTAGCACCGAATAAGTATGATTTTACACAAATTATGTTTATATTATATTAATATAGGGTAGACATGCACTTGCCAATACAGTTTTAAAAGTTATTGTTTATTTATAATGTTTCAGATATCACTTATACACTACAATAATGTTTAATATTGTTCTCCGCACTGATTCTACACTTGTAAGCAATAAAATAGTTCAAATTGGAATTGTTATTTAATTTTATAACTACGAGTGGATTCCACTACGTACTACTAGTTTGACATCCGTGACGTGACCATCGCATATAATGCGCTCGTGGTGGTAATCGGTACACTAGCAAAGAGATTATAGTAGCGGATATGTCCGGGTTCTCTGCGAGTAGGATATCCACTGCACTATTAAATAACACTCCGTTGAGTAGGAACAGTGTTTATTGAGTAGACAGTAACTTATTATTAGGTAGACACAATAATTATCTGGAGCAATCAAAACCTCTACGGATAGTCCCGGTAGCGATCTGTTGTTGCCTCTCTGTCACCTCTGACAGCTCAGCAGCGGGTGCGTTCCAAGTTGAACGCCGCCACATCACCCCCCCACGGAGTAAGGAAAAATCGGTCAAAGATCGAAAGGACGAGCGAATCTCACTCTTCTGCCTGAACGTGTCGTATATTTTAGTGACGAAGTTGATGGCAGAGGTGGCAAGTGAATGTGAGGTGTAGAAGAGTTTTGAGCGCGAGATGCAGCGGGTTGCCTATGCACTGGTTTATGCAAGTGAGATGTGACTGACTTATTAATGGCAGGAGTGGGTGATTCATGTGCAGGAGTGGGTGATTCATGTGCATGGGTGAGAGGTATGTTTGTAGGTGTGGTTGGATTGTTTGTAAGTGTTGGGGTGGTTGGAGCGGCTGATTGAGATGTACTGTCGAAGTATGCAGGTTTAACGCGGTCTACACTCACAACTGCTTCTTTGTTGCCAATGACGATCGTAACTGTCTTGTCAGTTCGGCTCTTCACAGGATACGGTCCTGAATATGGCGATTCCAATGGCGGTTTTACATGGTCAGCTCGTAAGAAAACATGTGAGGCGGTAGCAAGATTTTTAAACACGAAAACATTCTTAGATCTATGACGCGAAGCGGCAACAGGTCTCAAATCCGACATAGTTGTCCTTAATCGGGCAACGAAATCTGTAGGGTCAGTGGTGTTAATTTGGACGAAACAGAAACCATCTCACCAGGCAGGTGAAGCGGCTCACCGTACACGAGTTCAGCTGATGAAGCCAAGAGATCGTCTTTAAGCGCCGCACGCAGGCCCAGAAGCACGATGGGTAATGCTTTTAACCAAGATTCATTACAGCACATCAAGGATGTTTTGAGTTGCCTGTGTAGGCGTTCAACCATTCCGTTAGCACACGGATGGTAGCTGGTCGTTCTAAGCTTTTTGGTGCCCAATAGTTCCATAAGCTTACGGAATAGGTTTGACTCAAATTGCCTTCCCTGATCTGTCGTTATAAGAGAAGGTACGCTGAACCTGGAAATCCACCCAAAGAGGAACGTCTCAGCTGTTTCTTCGGCTGAGCTACCACGCATAGGCCATGCCTCAGGCCATCTGGTGAACCTATCAATCGAAGTGAGGAGGTAACGATAGCCTTCGCATATGGGAAGAGGCCCGACGATGTCTATGTGGATGTGACGAAAACGACCAGATGGTGATTCAAAATCACGTAATGGTGAAAATACATGCCTCGTGATTTTGTTGCGTTGGCACGACAAGCAAGATCTCGCCTACTCTGTAACATCTTTGCGCATAGAGGGCCATACGAATCTATCCGTGACAAGGCGTGACGTTGCACGTATACCAGGATGGCTTAGTTGGTGAAGCTTGTCGAAGTACTTGCGACGGAAAGGTGCTGTAAGGAATGGACGAGGTATACCAGTAGAGGTGTCGCAGAAAATAAGGACACCAGTGCCGGGTACGGTGATCCTCTCCAAACGGAGAGCAGTTTCATCACGCAAAAGTATATGAAGTTCCTCGTCGTCTTTCTGAGAATTTGCTAGAGCAATGTAATCATCATCTAAAGAAATGGCTTCGTTGCGCGACATCGTATCCGCCACGACGTTTTCCACGCCTTTAATGTAAGCTACATATATCCGTCTTGGATTCGTAATACGCAATATGCGAGATTTTGACAACCCTACTGCGATTAAACTCGTTTATATGGCACTAGTAAGAAGCAAACTGGAGTCAGCGTCTATGATCTGGAGACCCTATGAGAGTACATACGTATTACTTCTCGAGAAAATTCAAAAGTCATTTTTACGCTTCTTTTATAAAAAACTTTATCATTATTATCCTTTCCTCTATCCAACAAAATTTTTACTCGGAATGTTATGCTTTAATTCTCTGGAAGTAAGGCGTAATTACCACTTACTTACCTTTGTCTGCCAGGCTTTGCGTGGTAAATGTGACTGTCCGGAACTAGTAACACAGATGGTTAGGTTATTTGTCCCCATTGTACCTAAAATACAACTTAGATCACGCAAAGTCCAGTTACTAGCGGTGCCTTATGCACGTACTGTGGCGCATGCCAACTCGCCCCTTGTTCGTGCACTGACCTTACTAAATATGCTTCTGACATCAGAATCCGAATGTGATCTATTTGCTTCGGGATGGATGGATGTGAGTCGTAGTTGTTTAAGATTTCATTCCGTCGCGTGCGCCGTGCCGAACCGGTTGTTTACCGCGTCACTCCGTACCTGTCTATTTGCTACAGTTCTATGTGTGAGTGCATCTACCGTCGCTAACACAGTTGTATGGTGAAACATAGATTAATGTCGCGCCCAGAGAAAATGGCTGCAAGAAATAGTACTTTCGACTGCAGTAATAGTGATGTCCCCACAAATCCTGGCGAAATGAGTATTGATGGTTCACTTATAGAAAAGGAATCTCCTCCCTTCATCACGTACCGCAAAAGAACTACTACCAACACTGAAGCCCTGCGCGAAGATTTTCGGGAAGAATTCAATGCTTTCCAAGCGAGTATGCGGTCTATGTTCGACAACTTTCTGCAAAAACAGGACGAGAAATTTACGGCGCTTATCTCGGAGTTAGAAAGCGTAAAAGCATCTATACAGTTCGTTAGTGATAAGCATGATGAGCTTGAGAAGAAATCATTGAATATTGCTTCTCGCATACCCGTGCTCGAAGATCAACACCAAACGAGCCAACAACGAATCGCCTTATTGGAGGCGAAACTTGAGACAGCTGAACAAAAATCTCGCAACTGCAACATAGAAGTTAGCAATCTACCCGAAAGACGTGGTGAAAACCTTATTAGTATAGTTGAAAACATTGCGGGTGTTATAAATCAACCAGTATCACCCCGAGACATCATTGCCATTCACCGAGTTCCCAGAATGAACCCTAAAACAACTCAGCCTAAGAATGTGATTGTAAAGTTTTCTAACCAAATATTACGTGATAACTTTATTTCTGCAGCACGAGGTAAAAAGGGAATTACTTCGGATGAACTACAAATACAGGGGTCTTCTCAAAAAATATTTATCAACGAGCACCTTACTCTGCAAAACAAAACGTTGTTTCGCCAGGCAAGAGAAAAAGCCAAGCAATTTGGCTATCGCTATGTTTGGATCAAGCATGGTGTCATCCTCGTTAGAGCAGATGTACCTGAGGCGGCTTTCTCGATTCGTACCGCGAGTGATTTGGCTAAAATTAAACCATACACCCCAGGACATTAAGTATGGTCTTCTGCATTACATGCGTATAATTTTTGTGTTACTATTCTATGGAAGAGGTCTTGTGCTATTTAGAATGGTTCAAGGTATAAATACCCTCAAATACACGGTTACTTTCTTATCTTGTACCAACATAAGTAACTCGCCAGATCTGCGATCTCTGATTTTCTCATTACTCTATGTGTTTACGTTTACTGCGATTTGTTCGATTCGCTTAGAAGTTACCTTCAGTAGCGAAAATAATGCTCGATTGTGTAAATCCAAATGTAGAATTCAAACATTATCTTATTTAAATATATTCGTTTACAGTACAATGATGGTTAATGTGAACTTAATTTCTAGTGTAGAATATTGCTATTCTCAGTGTACGCTTCTCATGTGTGTTATATTGTTATTCGTGCAACATTCAACGCACATTATATTTACCGCCAAACTAAAGAAATATGCATTGGTATGTAACTTAATTTTTTCTTTTCAAATACTATACTTTTATATGACTGTCGTGCAAGGTTACATAATATGTGCAAAATTATTTTTCTGTGAGGTTAATTTGTACTCCGGCTGCTATATTATATATATTACTGTAATATTGCTCACGTACTATTTTCTTTATTGCATTGTAGTAGACAGAGCTGAATCGAAATGTTTTATACCGACCCTCGTTAACATAATATGTTTTGTGCAAACATCGAGATTTATAGTTTTTAGTATTTCATATAATTTTAATAGTATGAATCTCATCACATACTTTTATGTAACCATAATATCATTTTGGCTCTGGCATATAGACATTGTTTATGAATATCTTATTACTGCTTGCATAAACTATTTATACTATAAGTGTTATATATATATGAAAATAATACTTGTTCGTTTCACTATACTGGCCTCCAGATGTCAATTGTACTTATATCGGCTTATTATACATTTCTCCCGTTACTTATGGATAATTATAACTTGACAATTTTCTATCAAAACTGCCGCGGGCTGCGTACCAAGTTGCACACTTTGTTTATGAATATATTGTCTTTCTCCTACGATGTGATAATATTAACCGAAACATGGTTAATACCGGGTATTACCGATAGTGAATTCATTGACGATAGGTACTTAGTTTTTAGATGTGATCGGGACCGTGGCGTCACGGGTAAGAGGGAGGGTGGTGGAGTACTGATCGCGGTTCTGCGTACTTTACGAGCGTCGAGCGTATTTGTGAACCTTGCTCAACCTGACATCGAACATGTTATGGTGCAGTTGCCCGCCTCGACTCATAATAGGCGTCATATTATAAGTGCAGCGTACATACCCCCGTGCTCTCGGGATGAAGTATATATGCTGCATTTAGACATAGTACAGGGCGTATTAAATGATAGCTGCACCGAAACGTTTTTTATTGTAGGTGATTATAATTTACCAGACATTGTGTGGCTCGAACTTAGTAACTGTAATTATGTCATACCCCAACCCACTGATGTTGTAAGTACATACCTGTGTAACTTTATGTCTTTTGTAAATGCCACTCAATTCAATACAATTAAGAATAGTTTGGGTCGTGTACTGGACTTATTTTTATCAAACGTAGACTGCCAATCCAGAACATGTACTCCACTAGTTCCTATAGATAATTATCACCCGCCGTTCTGTGTAACTTCACTGATGGAAACTAAATCAATCCCTATGGAACGTAACGTGTCGACCAAATACAACTTTCACAAGGGGAATTATGAAGATGTTAACAGGGAGTTAAGTAGAATAGATTGGAATGTACTACTCAATAATCTCACCGCTGACCAATCTGTTGACATATTTTATGAAAATATTTATAGGATAGTTAAATTGTATGTTCCTATGTCGCGTCCCAAACGTTCCCGCTTCCCGTTGTGGTTCACACCCGCATTTATTAAAATTTTTATGAATAAAGAATCAGCGTGGATAAAATAGAAGACGTATAATAATATATCTGACTACGAAATTTTTTCTATACATCGGAAACGCTTTAAATCTGAGTCTGCCAAATGCTTTCAGTCATATATTAAATCTGTAGAAGATAGTATTCCACTTCATATCAAGCACTTCTGGACATATATTACAAATCGGTCCAGTAAATCAAAATTACCAGCCAATATGTACCTAAATAATACACACTCAAATAACCCAACCACAATATGCAATATGTTTTCTTCTTACTTTAATTCAGTTTATGAACCTTCTATTTTTGACCCTTCGCAGTGGCAGCCTCCTGATGTGTGTGCTGTTAATTCATCTTATATATCCAATATAATCTTAACTTCGGATACTGTTCTCAGCGCAATAAACAGGTTGAACACTAATAAAGGTTCTGGTCCCGATGGGCTGCACCCATTTTTTTTAAAGAATATAGCGGTTAATATCAGTTTACCACTCCAAATAATATTTAATAAATGTCTCCTCGAAGGGACCTTCCCTGCTATTTGGAAATGTGCTTATATCACGCCCGTATATAAGAGTGGCAACAAAAGTGATATCGAAAATTACCGTCCGATATCGTTGCTTTCCACCTTGTCGAAGCTCTTCGAGAGTCTTGTACACAGCGAGCTGTATTCGTATTTCCATAATTTAGTTATATGTGAACAACACGGTTTTGTCAAACGCCGCTCGACAACTACTAATCTCATGGTTTTTAGTAATTACTTATTCGAAAGTATGGATAAACAAGTCCAAGTCGACGCTGTGTACACAGACTTCCGGAAGGCTTTTGACAGGGTGGATCATAAATTATTGCTAGATAAGATAGCGTACAACGGGATTCGGGGTAACTTATTGAGGTGGTTTGTTGCTTACATTTTTAACAGGACTCAAAAAGTTGTGATAAACGGATTTGAATCAAACTCAATAATTGTCACTTCCGGCGTCCCGCAGGGCTCAATTCTGGGCCCCTTGCTCTTTATTTTATTCATAAATGACATTAACAGTTGTTTTAGACATTCCCAATTCTTGATGTACGCTGATGACATCAAAGTCTTCAAATCCTGTAAAAGTACTCATGATTGTTCGCTTCTACAGGAAGATCTTGATAGGCTGTCACAATACTGCCTTATAAACAAACTCCAGTTAAGTTTACCTAAATGTAAAATTATAAGTTATACAAAAAATAAAAACATCTTAAATTTTAACTACAAACTTCATGACAGTAATTTAGAAAAAGTTAATCATAGTCGCGATCTCGGAGTCATACTGGATTCAAAGTTGCACTTAGATCTACATGTGAATAGTGTAATCAATAAAGCATATAAAATGTATGGTTTCGTCATGCGGTCTTCCGTCGACTTTAAGCGTCCTGCTACTTTCTTATTACTTTATAAAGCTCTTATCCGTTCACAACTTGAGTATGCAGTCCCGATTTGGTGTCCTTTATATAAGAAATATGTAAATGCACTGGAGATGATTCAAAAGAAGTTTCTTCGATCTGTGCAGTACAAATGTTATCATTCGAAATTAACATATATCCAACTACTTCATAAATTCAACCTCTTGACACTGGAGTCCAGACGTATTCTTCTAATGTCGATGATGCTTCATGGCATATGTAACAATAGATTCGACTGCGCAGACATTACAAATAGTCTATGTTACATTACACCCAGAACTGTAATGCGACGAGGAGCGCGCACACCGCGACTGTTCCATACTGCACGGTGTAGAACCAACGCCGGGGTGCGGGTGCCCCTTCGTCGCCTCGTAGAAACGTATAACACACACTTGATTGATATCGATATATTTGCTTTTTCACATTTTAAATTTAAAGACAGGGCCATGGAACTACTTAAAACTAATACTACACAACTATAATTTTCGCACTTTTATAATCGCACGTTTGAAAATAATATTAAGACGTAACATAAAATTATTTCGTGGACATTAGTGTGGGTTACACGTTTACTCAATTTTTATATGTTGTCTAGTTATGTAAGAATAACGTGTAACTGTTTTATGTCCCAATAAAGAAAATTAAAAATTAAATTAAAATTTTGTGAGATGATAGATATTTAGTTAGTTACTAAGTTACGAATCTTTTATTGCATTCATGTAAGCAGATGTTCTAATAAATTATATAAGCCTTGTATATTATGTCGGGTAATATAAATGTATATAACTTTAGATATAAGTTGTAACTTGTACAACGATTTGGTGTATACTGTTATGTTGTCCATTTGTTTATACTAATAAATAAATAAATAAATAAATAAATAAATCCGTCGTGTACTGTGAAATGAATGTGAGCTGATTCAACTGGATTGGTGGCAATTTCTCCCTACGCTGAGTAAAAGCATAAAGGAGGGGTTTATGGTCAGTGTAAATAGTACAATGTTACGCTTCTAAAATATATCGAAAATGTTGTACTGACTCATAAACTGCCAGTAACTCACGATAGTAAGCAGGCCATGAAGATTGCTGCATATTAAGTTTTTTACTAAAAAACGCTAATGGTTTCCATTGTGAGTCGTCGTGTTGTTGAAGGCACGCTCCCACCTGAGTACTGGACGCATCCGTAAAAAGCCCTAACGGAGCGTTAGGAAGAGGGTGCGTTAGTATAGTGGCTTGCGCGAGACTATTTTTACAGGCATCAAACGCTTTTTCAGACTCTGGCGTCCATGGTACAGGTTTGGTTCCCTTAAGCTTGGAGTCTGCTAATATGTTGACCAACGGCGCCTGTGGTTCAGCCGCGCGAGGTAAACAGCGCCTGTAATAATTTACCATGCCCAGGAACCTGCGGAGGCCCTGAACGGTTTTTGGAAGTGGGAAGTTCTGGAGAGCAGCGATTCTATCCTGAGGAGGGCTTATGCCATCTTTCGATACGCGATAACCCAAGAAAGTAACCTCTTTTTTTCCTAAAACACATTTAGCCGGGTTCACAACGACGCCGTAATCCACCAGCCTTTGAAAAAGAGTGCGAAGATGCTCATAGTGCTCTTTTTTATCGCGGGAAAACACGAGTATATCATCGATGTAGGGAAAACAAAAATCAAGGTCGCGAACAATGTCATCCATAAAACGCTGGAACGTTTGCCCAGCATTTCGCAGTCCGAACGTCATGTATGGGAACTCATAGAGGCCGAAAGGAGTAGTAATGGCTCTTACAGACATCATCACAGTGGACCGGAATTTGTTGGTAGGCTTTTACCAGGTCGAGGGTGCTGAAGACGGTAGAGCCAGCAATATTGTGACTGAAATCCCCTACATGACGAACGGGATAGCGATCAGGGATGGTCCTTGCGTTCAATCCTCGATAATCCCCACAAGGCCTCCACGAAGAATCTTTTTTTGGAACGAGCTGTAATGGGGAAGACCAAGGGCTCTTGGACGGTCTTGCTGTACCAATCTTGATCATATCATCGAACTCTTTTTTAGCAACCACTAACTTATGGGGTGCAAGACGGCGAGGTCGACAAGAAACGGGAGGACCGTCCGTTGTATTTATATAATGCAGCGTCGAATGTTTGATTTCTCTATGAAGCCCGGGTGGTCGTGTGATAGTTGGAAAATCAGCGAGGAGTTTGGCGAAATGCGACCCTGATCCAGAGACTGTAATAGTTTTTACGCTCGCTTGTCCTACGACTGCAATTGAAGTTGGCACTGATATACCGGTTAGGCCATCCAAAAGACACTTGTTGCGAGACAGTCAGGAAGCAAATGATAATGCGCGAGGAAATCAGATCCAATTATAGGAGTGCTTACATCAGCTACCACGAACTGCCAACGAAACTCTCGTCGCAAACCCAAATTAAGGACTAACGCAACACTTCCATAGGTTTTGATTGAGCTGCCGTTGGCTGCACTAAGCTGATACTCAGCAGGAGGTATTTTTTTACCGAGCAACCTCCGCGGATAACAGCATAAATCAGATCCCGTATCAATCAGGAATCTGACGTTGGATGTTTTGTCTGAAATAAAAAGACGGCGGCTTGGGGTAGTGCAATCAGCTGCCGCCGCTACTGACTGCTTTGCCTGTTTTCCTGGTTCCAGGAGCAGGGATTGATGCACTTGACAGCTTTGGGCCCAAATGATCTGTGATACCAGCAATGATTTGTAGGTGACTGGTAACGGCTACGGCTTCTCGATTGACTTCGATTGCGGCTTCGACCATGACTGCGATCATGAGTGAGCGCGGCGACTTCAGCAGTTAGACGCCGCATTTCAGACATAAATGCCTGCATGCCGAAGGGATCATGGCCAGCAGCCAGAGTGGAATCGCTCGCAGCTGTTGCAGAAGTGGCATGAACGGAATTATTGTAAGTGGGGACCGCGACATTGGGGACGACTTCCAAAATGGTATCAGCTTGCGCGGCAATTTCATCGAGCGGATCTGGCTTGGCTGCTACTATCGCTTGAACATGTTGCGGTAGTCGCCGCAAAAACAGTTGTCGCAAAATACCCTCGTCTTTTAAAGTGCTACCGGCAAGCGATCTGTTATGCCCGGTCCTCTCTATGCCTAATGCTTACCAGACTTGACTTTCGCCTTACTCAGCACTTTTAGACCATAGCAACGATATTCTCATACTATACCTCACTCTCAGTCCGATCTCCGAGCTGTTCACTTGCTTTTCATTTTCCATGTTTTTTAATTAATATAATTTATCTTCAAGGCCAACAAAATCTTTTTTTTTTAAACCTAAATTCGGTCAGAGCGCGTAATATTTGGTGGCAGCGGTAAAGGGATTAGTAAAAGTCCCTCGGAAACGTCTCCCTTCCGTGTTAAAATTAAAGTTCTATTACGAATAATTACCGAAATCGTGCTTGACCTTGTGAAGTGAAAACTGACTGTAAGCCAGAAAAGTGGTCTTATATAAATATAACAATTCTATCGCTCGTGTGAAGTTATCAGCAGTGCTACAAATCCTGTGGTTCACCTCTGTGCCAAACCCAACAGCCAAAAATAAATATTAAGTACTTACCAACCTCTTTGAATAAATAAGCGAAAATAGAGAGAAGACGCGAAAACCTGTAAGAAGAAGACCTTGAGTACTTACCCTTGTATCCAGTTGAAGAAACGTACTCACAATCACCAAAATCGTTTCATGGTCACCGTAGCCCAAGGACAGCCTTGCTTGCCTGTCGCCGTACAGTCGCCATCGTGCTGAATCTCCGCTACAATACTGAAAGGACCTCCTGTGACCCGAAATTATTTAATAATGTTCCTGCCGATCCTGTGAGTTATTTTATTTCTACATCTTTGAACTGTGTTAGGTCGTGATTGAAAAAACTTTAGTTTTCACCGTGTTTTAAGCCTAAAACACATATGATATACGATAGAAACTAAGTTTAACACAAGCCAGTTTTGTTTATATTACTATTTTTGTGAATTCTTGTACACATTTCATCGTCTTATCATCCTAATAACGATTATTAATTTCTATTCCATATTAAAACCTTTGTTATAAACTTACAAGTTACCGTGAGCAGTGTTATCGCCCGTCGCCCACGTATTAGGTGGCCGAGCTTTAGAGAATAGATAACGGTGTAGTACAGTGCACAGTTTAAGCTCATCTTATAACGCAAGTTATAACCTTGAGACACACGTTAAATAATTAACAACCATTTACTATTGGCAGTATTTAATAATTTTATATTATTCAAATATGAGTAAACAATCAAACCCCAAGGAAGAGAATGCCTCTGCGTCTGGCGAAACTTTTGAAGTAAATATAAACTTCTTGATAAAATTTATCTCGAAACTTGACGGCACTCGAGAATGACTTAACCCATTTCTAAACAACTGTAGAAACGCCATAGAGTTAGCCACCGCCGTTCAAAAACCAATTTTATTCAAATTTATACTCAGCCAGTTAGAAGGCAGAGCGCAAACTGCGTGCTCTTTGAAAGAGTTTGATGACTTTGAACAATTCGAAAGCTTTTTACAAAATCTATATGGGGACCGAAAACACTATACCTACTTGCTCACGGAATTACAAGAATGTAGACAAGAACAAAAAGAGACGGTTAACCAGTTCGCCTTACGAATTGAAACTTGTTTATCTAAACTACTGTCCGAAATTAATTTAACGGTGCCAACTTCAAAGAGAACGACAGAAACGAAAGGAGAACTGGCTGGCCGTGCCGCCGCTATGGAAGATCTAGCTCTTCATACTTTTGTCACCGGACTTCATCCATCAGTGTCAACAATAATACGCTGTCGCGAACCCGAATCTTTATCGGACGCCATTAGTTACGCTTGCGAAGAAGAAAAAATATTTTTGAGCTCTCGAAAACATTTGTGACATTTCAAAATCGTGACAATGTTAAATATAGCCGTGATAATACTAAATACTCAACTCAAAATGAAGGTCGCTCCCAACCCCCCAAATTTCAAGGTGGCGGCCCAGTATATAAAGGTGCCATAATCTGTAGATATTGTAAAAACATTGGGCACAGCACCGAATACTGTAGAAAGCGCCAGTTTAATAATAACCGTAACCGTAATCTTAACGAATATCAACCTGGCCCTAGTAACAATAATACCGACCGTCCCCGTGACGTGAAATATATGCACGAGACGTACTCGTGTATAAACCGCGATGACAGTCAGCCTAGCGAACAATCTAATAACAATTTAAACTATTAAAATTTCCCGATGAGTGTCGCACGGGAAATGTAATTAAAAAAGCCGACACAATACGTTCTAATTCCACTGTTTCCGTTACTAAATCCACTGTTTCCGATACTAATCACGCTGCTTCTTGTTCAAGTTCTAAATCCACTGTTTCTCGTACTCAATGCAGTGAATCATTCGCTGAATCCACTGTTTCAACCGTAAAGCCTGCTACATCACTTGCCAAATCCTACGTTCATGCTACTAAATCAAAATATACCATTTAGGTTTAAAGATCTTTATTTCTCATAAGAACATTACAGTCCACTTATAATGAGATTAACATAATTAAATTAAATAAATAAACAATAGCCTCCAGAGTGTTAGAAATGGTTACAAAGTACATATTCCTTAAGTTTACGTTTAAACAGATTTATGTTAGCACATTCTTTAATGTCGGCAGGTAGATTATTAAACAGCTGTGCTCCACCAAACAATATCGATTTCTTACCGTAATTCGTTCGTATTTTACAAAGTTGTAGTTTATGTTGATTTCTTAAGTTATGTGACATTGCTTTTCTAGGTATCTGTATATTAGTTTGTATTGAGTTTGATGTAATGTTTTTTATAAGAATGCATGTATTGTATATATAAAGCTGTCGAGTTGTTAGCAGATTAGTTCTTTTATATATATGTTTTGTAGGTGTAAGGTAAGGGTAGTGAAATAGCGTTTTTATTATTTTGTTTTGAAGTCTCTGCAGTGAGTTAAGGTTTGATACGGCGGCTGATCCCCATATTTCGATTAAGTATTCTAGATGCGATTTAATTAACGAGTTGTATATAATATTACGTACTTGGTAAGGAATGCAGTTTGACACCTTCCGTAAGGCTCCTAAAGTTGATTTAAGTTTCTTTTTGACGTGCTCAATGTGGGCTTTCCATGTAAGTTTATCATCAAGCCATAGACCGAGATATTTTTCGAGATTGGATTGTTTTATAATAGTCTCGTTTATTTTGAGCGGTGTGAAGTCGGGTACTCGCTTATTTTTAGCAGTTATAATCATAAATGATGTTTTAGATGTGTTAATTGTGAGGAGATTATACTTCAACCACTCATTGAGAATATCTAAGTCCTTCTGAGCATTTGCTATAATGTTATTGATGGACTTATCAAAGTAAAACAAACAAGTGTCATCAGCATACAAAGTAAGGTTGCCTGTCAGTCCAATTTTGGTGATATTATTAATGTAAATTAAAAATAATAACGGACTAATTATTGAGCCTTGTGGACAGCCGTATGTTACTGTTTTGGTCGAGCTAGTGTGGGTATCTATTTTAACAACTTGACGTCTATTTTCCAGATAAGATTTGAACATCGTGAAAGCCTTGTCTATAACCCCTATGTTGTCCAATTTTTCTAATAACTTATGATGACTCACGGTGTCAAAAGCTTTTTTTAAATCGATAAAGATCCCTAAGGCAAAACTTCCTTGGTCTACGGAAGTATAAATTTTTGTTATCAAATCTGTTGCGGCAGAGAGTGTACTTGACTTAGCGCGAAATCCGTATTGTTCGGTAATTAGAAAGTTCTTTTCAGATAAATAATTATTTAAACGACTGTATATAACACGTTCAAAGATCTTTGATATAACTGGTAGAACCGACACGGGTCTGTAGTTATTTGGATCCGTTCTACTGCCTGATTTGTAAATAGGAATGACCTTTGCAACCTTTAGTGTATCTGGGTAAATACCAGACGCCAAACACTCATTTATACAACACGATAATCTGTCCACAATAATATTTTTTAAACATTTAATCGCTTTGGTGCTAACGCCGTCTAAACCGGTACTAGTGTTGCTATCAAGTTCGTCAATAATCTTTGATATTTCTGACGCGGAACATGGCGGTAATACGCTTAACTTTTGTTCGTGATTGTAGTTATGTTCGTACATGAGCGTGTTGCCTGTGTTTATGTGATATGTGTTAGGTATTTTGTTCGCTAGATCGACGCCTATAGATGAGAAAAAATCGTTAAAGAAGTTACATATTGCGTTACCTTCTGTGATTAATCCGGAGCTCGACATTAGTTTGGGTGGAGCAGCGCTGACTTTCGTTTTATTTAAGCCTAAATTATTTATGATTTCCCACATTTTCTTGGGTTCATTGTAGTTTTTCTGAAATAAGTTATAGTAGTAAGTTTTCTTATGACTTCTGATCAAATACTTGACATTCTGCCGTTGTTTTACGAAGGTTTTTCTTAAGTTGTCATCTTCTGGGTGTAATTTTATTTGTTGCCATAGAATGTTCCTTTCTTCAATAGCGTTAATTATATTTTTGTTTATCCAGTCTTTCTGGGGTGGATTTAGAATTTTTGTTTTGTTTATCTTGTTGTTTTCTATTTGCTTTAAGATAAAGGTCTCCAAGTGGTAGTAGCTGTTGTCATCATTACTGTAATTAGCTTTAAGTGAGCTATTATACAAATTTTCATAATGTAAGGCTTTATACGTAATTTTTTTATTCGTATGTGTGGGTAATCTGCCTATTTCGAGGAATATCTGCTTGTGGTCTGAGAGATTTGACTCAATTATTGAGATGCTGAATGAATGATTATTGATATTTGTACATATGTGGTCCAGAATTGTGTTTGTTGAGCTCGTATCTCGGGTACTAAATGATTTGGTAATGCAATTAAGTATTTCATAGCCAGATTGTTTTATTTCGTTCAAGTATTTTGTTACATTACTATTCTTACTTAATAAGTCAATATTGAAATCGCCCAATACTATTGATCTCCTTCGGGTTTCAAGTTGCGTTATAAATGTGTCTAAGAAGTTGTTCACATTGGTATCTCCTGGTTTGTAAACCACGCCGACGTTTAGTGATAGTTTGTTTATATATATCCACAGGTAATGGTTCTCGTCATCACATGAGTCTTCCGTTATTTCGTATTTGATACTAATATGTACGTAAATTGAGACGCCACCTCCCTTGCGATTCTGCCTATAATTGTAAACATGTGCATAGTTCGGTATTTGGTATAATTTAGCATCGCTTTCCGAGTTAATCCACGTCTCGGTAAATATTAATAAGTGGGTAGTCGCAGGTATGGCTTTTATAATACATTTTATTTCATCCAATTTGCCTGCTGTGCGAATGCTACGTAAATTAGTATAGAAGATTCTTAATGACGATGGGTAAATTGGAATATTTTCGTATTTATCTACTATTTGATGTGATAATCTATCAATTCTGTCGGTAACTTTTATCTTAGGTATTGAGTCAGGTCTTAGTTTTTTTGGTCGACAACTATTTTCGGTACGCCTTTTATATATTTTATAGCAAGGTTTTTTTCACCGCATTCAGTGCGTTTGTTTAGTTCATCCTTCAACGAAAGTAGATATTGGGTAGATGATATATGATAATAAGTAGATATTGTCTTTGTATTTCCAATCCTAAACCCGCTGTTTCCCAAACTACCTCTATGATATCAATCGATAACAATAAACATACTATTTCATTCTCTGACAATGTATCTGAAACGAAACTTTCAACTTCAAATGTCAACAACCGAATTCAAAATGATAATAAAATTTATGAGGTGATGTCTAACGCCACAAAACGATCCCTACCACATATTGTAATAAAAAATGATATTGCTAATTCTCCGTTAAAATTCCTGATCGACTCTGGTTCAATGGTTTGCCTTATTAAACAATCTTCTATCGATAGAATGCCCTCGCTAGGAGGAAAACAAATACTACTAAAGGGTATAGATGCCGGTGATGACACAATACGAACTGTAGGTAATGTTCAATTAATTATTCTACCAGATCCAAAAATAACATACGAATTTCATGTCGTTAACGAAATTAGCCTATCATACGATGGAATTATTGAAAGTGATTTACTAAACGATCTTGATTGCACAATTGATTACAATAAACATATTTAAAAAATTAAAGATACTAAGTTTGACCTCATTTTTAGTCATCCCGTATATACTATTCAGCCAAGATCAGAAACTATAATCGAATGTTCTGTTGCTAACCCCGAAATAACAGAAGGTATTGTATTGGACCAATATATCCATGAAGATTTATTAATTGCAAATTGCATAGTTTCTGTAAAAGAAAACAAAAGAATAAATATTTCAGTTGTTAATATCTCTGAATCACCTGTGACCTTATCATCTAATTTAAATATAAATCTCATTCCAATAAGTCCCTCGATTAAGTCGTATTGTTTCACTTCCACCGTAAGTAACGAGGCTAACGCCTATGCTAGGACACAAGAAGTCCTTAATCTTCTCAGAATTTCTCACCTTAACACTGAAGAAGCTAATGCTCTTCACGATGTTTGCTCCAATTTCTCAGACATTTTTCATATACCTGGTGACAAACTTTCGCATACAGATGCATTAAAACATAAAATAATAACAACCGCTCAGAATCCCATAAATGTCAAGTCTTATCGGTTCCCAGAGGTACACAAACAAGAAGTGAATAAACAAATTGATCAAATGCTTGGCCAAGATATTATTAGACATTCCACATCCCCATGGTCGTCCCCAATCTGGATAGTACCCAAAAAGTTAGACGCTTCTGGTGAACGCAAGTGGCGAATAGTTATTGACTACCGCAGATTAAACGACGTAACCATTGGTGACAGCTACCCAATCCCGCAAATTTCCGAAATTCTAGATCAGCTCGGTCGGAGCAAATACTTTTCCACTCTTGACCTTGCATCTGGATTCCACCAGATCCAAATTGACATAGAAGATGCGCCTAAAACTGCCTTTAGTGTACCTCAGGGTCACTTCGAATTTACAAGAATGCCATTTGGCTTAAAAAACGCTCCCGCTACTTTTCAGCGATTGATAAATACAGCTCTATCAGGCCTTCAAGGTGTGCGCTGTTTTGTATACCTTGACGACATCGTAATTTATTCACATGACCTTGGTACACACGTAGAAAACCTCTCATTAACCTTCCAAAGACTTCGAGATTTTAACCTAAAACTCCAGCTAGATAAATGTGAATTTCTCCGACGTGAAGTCGCCTACCTTGGCCATGTAATAACCGAAAATGGCGTAAAACCAAACCCTGAAAAAGTCAAGGCTGTAACCCAGTTTCCAACACCTAATGTCCAAAGGACATTAAATCCTTCCTTGGCCTCGTCTCTTACTACCGCCGTTTCATACCAAACTGTTCCAAAATTGCTAAGCCACTAACTCATCTCCTAAAAAAGGATACCCCTTTCTTGTAGGAGAACCAACAGCAGCTATCTTTTGATAAATTAAAATACAAACTCACCTCTGCTCCCGTGCTTATATACCCGGATTTCTCTTCACCTTTTATCTTAACATGCGATGCTTCTAATCATGCAATTGGCGCCGTTCTGAGTCAAGGCCCGATTGGCAAAGATAGGCCAATAGCCTATGCCTCTCGCACCCTTAACGAAAGTGAATCAAATTATACCACCACAGAAAAAGAACTCCTGGCTATAATTTTTGGATGCAAAACTTTCCGTCCGTATCTCTATGGACGGAAATTTCAAATTATCACCGATCACAGGCCCTTAAAATGGCTCTTCAACCACAAAGATCCCAGTAGCAAGTTGCAGAGATGGCGGCTAAAATTAGAGGAGTTTGATTATGAAATCGCCTACCAGAAAGGTAAACTCAATGCAGCAGCTGACGCATTATCCCGCTATCCTGTTAACCCTATTAACGAAGAAATCCTCAACCTCGACGATAACATCAGCCCATTTAATGACAACCTCAACTTTGACTTCAGTCCTCCAAACTTACCTGATTTAACACAAAATCCTTTAACTGAATCCCAAGCTGCTCCGGGTCCTAGCTCCATCCCAAGTAGAAATCCTGAAATACATGCTAATCCTGAAACAAATGACAATCATAACTTACCTCTAACATCTCACATAGACCCTCCGCTGTCTCCTACATCCGATTCACCTGGAATCATTCCAAATTCTCAAATTCCCACCAATGATCCTTTAGAAATTCTTGACATCAACGACGATAATTATTCCCAATTCCTAAGAGCAATGAACAAAAAAAAAAAAAAAATGATGATTATGATAGAACAATGAATAAAAATTTTGAGTCAAATGCCAAAATCTTAGAATCTAACTCTAGTGTACTTACTAGCTCTGATAAAATACTTGTTATCCCCACCTCTATTGACCTTGATGAAAGTAACCTACACGTTGAAGAAATTTTAAATGATGAAACTAACAGAGAGGAAATTATTAATAAAGAAAGAGTATTGTATTCATTTCTAAAACTCGAATACAAAAATAAAGTCGTGTATCTACTCCTTACTAAAGTTAATCATTTTAATAATGCTACTTACGAAGATCTATACAATAGTCTAAAGAATCTACGTAATGAACTAATTGTGAATTCACCAACTAATATAAGCATTACAGATTTCAAGAATCCTTTTGAATCTCATTCACACACCAAACTATATAATATTATATTATACTTATTCCATAATGTAGATATATATGTGTTTCTATGTATAATATGTATGTATTTACAAAAAAAAAAAGTATTTAAGTATGTTTATCCATTGTCTAGTACCCATAGTACAAGCTCTGCTTAGTTTGGGCTAGATGGTGTTGTGTGTATGTGGTAAAATATTATTATTATTATTATTATTATTCGTAACCATTTATCGTAACGCTATTATCTTTCCATCTTTAAGTGATATAAAAAAGATTTTAAAAGAAAATCATGACATACCCGTTGCAGGTCCTTTAGGAACAATCAGAATGCTAAAAAGAATTCAAGAAAGATATCATTGGAAAGGCATGCGTAACGATGTAGAAAATTATGTCAGATCATGTAAACTTTGTCAAGAAAATAAAGCACTCCGAAAAGTTAATCGCGAACCCATGAAAATCACTACAACTTCTACAGCTCCATTTCAACGTGTCGCCCTGGATATAGTGGGACCATTGCCTGAAGCAGGTCTTGCAAAACTAAAATACATACTAACGCTCCAGGACGACTTAACAAAATTTTCTATAGCTTACCCTATACGATCTACGACTGCAGAAGAAACTAGTGACTGCCTAATTCACTTTATATCTTTATTTGGCATACCAAAAACTATACTTACCGATCAAGGTACAAATTTCACTTCCGACCTTTTTAAAAGAACCTGCGACTTTTTAAAAATTAAGCAGTTGTGGTCTACTCCATATCACCCTCAGACGCAAGGCGCTCTTAAGCGCAGTCACTCGACTCTAAAGGAGTATCTCAAGTCGTTCGTGAGTGACGATCAGGACGATTGGCATCGTTATGTCTATACCGGTATTTTGACCTATAATACTACCGTTCATTGCACTACTAATTATACGCCTTACGAACTACTCTTTGGACAAAAACCCTTAATTCCAGATTTCGTCTATGATTCTTCATCTGATCCTACCTATCCCGAATACTTGAAAATGCTTATTCATCGATTTAAATATACACGACAGAAAGCAATCGAAAACATTAATAACTCTAAGGAGAGATCAAAGAAATACTACGATGTTCAAACGAGACCTAAACGATATCAAATCGGTGATCTTGTATACCTTCGTAATCACCTGCGACTTAGAAAAGCGTTATCACCACAATGGAAAGGGCCTTATAAGGTAATTAAATTTCACGACAATAATACAGTAACATTGCTCATTAATAGGCGCCATGTTATACACCATTATGATCAAATAAAATTAGCAACACCTCGTTCGGCGTAATCGGTAACATTATTATCATATTCAAATTTTTCAGGACTACTCTACTATTTCTTCCCGCGTCACTCTCCACCCAAGAGCTTGTTCAACAACTGGATAAAAGCCCTGGGATATATTTTAATCCTATAAGTACTATGAAAATAATTAGTGACCACGCTTACTTTGTTATTCCAGTAGATTTAAGTTTTATTAAACCACATCTAAATAATATAAATACTATTTTAGGAACATCTAGGTTTATGTGTCACCAAAATGAGGCCATCAAGGATTTTCAATGTTATAATATGCTACAACCTCTCTCTACACTCTACGACGATATTGCTCGCGATTACAATGCTATATCACATCTAATCTCATCTAAGTCAAAACGATCAGCCTGGATTTCTGGGATAGGTTCGATTATGAAAAAAGCATTTGGAGTAATGGATGAGGAAGACTATGAAATGTATAATGATGCTATTCAAAAATTATATTCAAACGAAAAGCAATTAACGTTTTTAATGAAACAAAATATAATTATTTCTAAATCTGCAATCATTAACTTCAACGATACCCTTTATACTATTTCGAAAAATGAAGCTTATTTGAATGACGTCATTGACCAATTAACCTTAAGTCTAAAGAATATAATTGTAACTACTAATGAATTAATGCTTAGAAATAAAATTAATGAAGTAATTAACGCATTACACGCAAGTTTACTTACCTTATCATTTAAGGTCGAAGATATTATTAATTCTGTAATTTCTGCTAACAGTAATACTTTGCATCCTGCTATCATAACGCCGAAAGAATTATTTCATGAATTAGAAATAAACTCTAGGCACTTACCTAAATTTAGAGAACTGCCGTTAGACTTAGATATAAATAATATAATCCTACTTTTAAGAATATCTGAAGTAGTCCCTTACTACAGTAGTAATAAGATAATATTTGTTTTAAGAATACATACCTCTTGTTTACCAGTCTGATTTTGATCTTTATCAAGTAATACCAATACCTGTACCACATGATACCAATTCGTCTGATTTTTATGCAATGATTGTACCGACAACCAATTTTATTGCTCTTAATAAAGAAAAGTCGGCTTATTGTACTCTTAAAGACACAACATATTGTAAATCTTTAGATAAACATGTGATGATATGTGACATCTCTAATATATTATCAGTTAGTTCGGAACCTATATGTGAAATAGAATTATTAACTAAATTTGTAAAAGACTTGCCGTCTCAATGTGAAACTAAATTTATTTACGGTATGTACGAAGTATGGTGTGCCTCAAGGCACTGTACTCGGGCCCCCACTTTTCCTAATATATATCAATGATCTCCCAAGAAATTTGAGAAACAAAATGGTACTTTTTGCAGATGACAGTACGGCTATCATAGAATGCACTGATCCAAACGAATATCGAAATGAGATCAATAACTCGCTAAATAACATTATTAATTGGCTAAATAATAATAATCTTGTGATCAATTTATATAAAACTAAAATTATACAGTTTCATCAACGACGTGAGTATCCACCCCTTAACATTACCTACGATGAATGTAAAATAGAAGAAGTTACGAGTGCAAAATTTTTGGGCATAACTGTAGACCATAAGTTGACTTGGAAACCTCACCTAGAAGTGGTTTGTAAACGACTGAGTAAATCTGCGTATCTATTGTTTCAATTATCTAAGAGAGTTAATTCTGAGACACTGTTAACAGCCTATCATGGACTTGTAGTCTCTATTCTCCGTTACGGTGTTGTTTTCTGGGGGCAATCAACAAATAGGGAACTGGTATTTAGGATGCAAAGAAGATGTGTAAGATCCATGTGTAATTTAAAGTCAATAGATAGTTGCGTTCCCTACTTCAAGAAATTAAAAATATTAACGTTACCAGCTATATATATATATATTAGAAACTGCATTATTTATAAAATCAAATCCACATCTATTTACAAAATTTTCAACAGTTAAGAAGACCCCCATTCGGAGTCAATATAAAAATCAACTATGTACGTTAAAATGTAATACTGCGTTAATGAAAAAGAGCTTCTTTGGTGTTGCGCCAAAGATTTTTAATAAAATACCTGATGCTATAAAATGTATGCCATTAAAGAAATTCAAAAAGTGTCTTCACAAGTTATTAGTTGAGAAATGTTATTATACCTTGGATGACTATTTTAATGATAATACTATTTGATTAAATTATGATATGATGAATTATGAGATTATGTAATTTTATAAATCTATATTATTAATGTTGACTTGGATAACTATTTTAATTTTGGATGACTATTTGATTAAATTCTGTAATTTTATTAATTCATATTATTAATGTAACGGACGAATAATTTCTCGCATGTTCTTTTGTTATGATCTTCTTGTGTGTGTTTTTTGTTTTTCTTTCTTGTAGTGGACATTATTAAATTGATTATTTTAATGTATTAGTATAAAATTGATAGAAAATTTTGTTAACTTTGATGAACCTGACTTTAATATTTGTATGTCAACAATGACAAAGCATAGTGCAACACTTATCTATTTAAGACCTTGACATGTATGATTAATGTATATATGTTCTTCACCTATGTTTTACAAATAAATAATTTTGATTCTGATTCTGATTCTGATTCTGGTAATGTTAACATTTGGCAAAGTCTTGGCTCTAATAAATGGGTTTTTGTACAATCACAACAAATGCTGATATGGAAGCCGTAAATCAATGCGAGATACCGCGCTGGATAGGTTATGAACCTAATAACATAATTGAATTGCATGGTTATTGTGACGCATCTACGAAAGCTTACGCTGCGGTTATTTACCCGCGAATACGGCAAGGAAAAGAAACATCTGTAGTACTAGTCGTTGCCAAAGCTAGACTAGTACCTATCTCTAAGAGCGTATCCCTGCCGAGATTAGAGTTATGTGGAGCACATTTGTTAGCAAAGTTAATGAATAAGGTATGGAAGCTTGCAAAAGTGGTTCCAATACACAAGGGGCTGGAGCTGCTGAATCGGTGCCTCTATCACGGCTACTTTCCTAAGATATGGAAGGAGGCCGTGGTGGTGGCACTGAGGAAGCCAGGTAAAGACTCGTACACCGTCCCTAAGTCGTACAGGCCGATTGGGCTATTGCCTGTCCTAGGGAAGGTGTACGAGAGGATGCTGGTTGCTCGTCTCAAGTTCTATTTGCTGCCGAGGATGAGTACTCGCCAGTACGGCTTTATGCCCCAGAGAAGCACCGAAGACGCCCTCTATGACCTCATGGGTCACATAAGGGCAAAGCTCGATGAGAAGAGAATAGTTCTTATGGTGTCCTTGGACATAGAGGGTGCCTTCGATAGCGCCTGGTGGCCGGCAATAAAGGTAAGACTGGCTGAGGAAAGGTGTCCGGCGAACTTGAGACGAGTAATCGGTAGCTACCTTAGCGATAGGGAGGTGAGGGTGAGGTACGCGGGCGAGGAGTGCAGACGTTCCACCGAAAAGGGCTGCGTCCAGGGCTCGATAGGCGGTCCACTCCTGTGGAACCTTCTATTAGATCCCCTCCTACATAGTTTAAAAGGTAGGGCGGTACACGTGCAGGCATTCGCGGATGATGTGGTGTTGGTGTTCGATGGTGACACAGCCCTGGAAATTGAGGGACAAGCCAATGCCTCTCTCGAACATGTGCGGGAGTGGGGTATCGGAATGAAGCTGAAATTCGCACCGCACAAAACCTGTGCGATGGTAATCACGCGGAAGCTGAAGTACGATGTCCCGCGCCTCAGCATGGGCGGGATAGACATTGGAATGTCCACGGAAATCAAAATCCTGGGGCTCACCATCGACCACAAACTCACCTTCAATACACACGTCACAAATGTATGCAGAAAGGCGATCGGCATCTACCACAAGCTGGCGCGGATGGCCAAGATCAGCTGGGGGTTACACCCCGAGGTGGTCAGGGCCATCTACGTTGCGGCGGTGGAGCCGACGGTGCTGTATTGCGCCAGTAGTTGGTACGTGGCGGTAAATAAGCTTGGTGTCCGAAAACAGCTGAACGTGGTACAGCGCGGATTCGCCCAAAAGCTGTGTAAGAGCTATCGCACGGTCTCCCTGCACTCGGCACTAACCCTGGCTGGGCTGCTTCCTCTGGACCTCAGAGTTCGCGAGGTGGCCTCGCTATACGAGGCCAAGAGAGGAGTGACCCAGCCATGGATGGGAGACTGGGAGATCGAGCGAATGGCTCCGGCTATAGAGGCACCTCACCCCGCAGAGCATACGAACCTGGAGTTCGTAAATCTGGTAGACGAGGAACAACTTCAGCGCACCAACAACATCGAGGTGCGCATCTTCACAGACGGGAGCAAGATTGAGGGCCGGGTCGGTGCCGCGTTATCCGTGTGGAATGACCGGATCGAAACCAAGGCCCTCAAACTTGCTTTGTCGTCACACTGTACCGTCTACCAGGCTGAACTCCTGGCAATATGCAAAGCGGCCAGTGAGATCCTCAGGCGAGGCGCGTCCACGTTTGGTATCTTCAGCGACAGCAGAGCCGCTCTCCTGACGTTAATTAACCGTAATGCCCTCCATCCCCTGGCGGTAGAGGCCAGAAAAGCCATTCGGCAAGGCATGGCCCAGGGCAAGGAAATATCCTTGTTCTGGGTCAAGGCCCACGCAGGACTGGAGGGAAATGAGCGGGCTGACGAGCTCGCCAAGGAAGCGGCTCTGAGGTTGAAGAAGGTACCGGACTACGGTCTGTACCCCGTTTCATTCGCGAAGCGAAGTCTGCGACGGGCTTCGCTTGGCGAGTGGAACGAGAGGTACAGAGAGGGCGAGACCGCCTCCGTCACCAAGCTGTTTTTTCCGTGCGCGGTGGCGGCGTACAGCATCGTCCGCAAGATAAAGGTCGCCGGCATCACGACCCAGCTGTTGACGGGGCATGGTGGGTTCTCCGGATACTTGACTCGTTTCAAGTGTAAGGAGGACCCATCGTGCGCCTGTGAGCCGGGCGTCGAAGAGACGGTCCAACACCTGTTGATAGACTGCCCTATACACGACAAGGATAGGCTGGAATTGGAAGTGGAGACTGGGGTCAAAATAACAACAGTCAACTTACCCATCTTAATTAAGGATCATGGTAAACAATTTATTAAATATGCACATAGAATAGTAAGAATTGCAAATATTAGAAATAAGGTGTAGTATAGTATCTAAGTTAGGTATTTGCTGATACCAAAACCCTAGATATAAGAAATAGTAAATAAGTTGTAGCATAAGAGAATGTGTACAAATAAAGAAAAGTAGTAATAAGGTAGGATAAGGAAAATAGCATGTAAGAAATGTAAATAATAATTTAAAAATGTAAACTACCTAAACCCTTATTATCCCCCAAGTATGAAAGGAATAGAATGAAATTACGAGGCATAAATGCGAGAACTAGAATGGTACTAGAGGACTGGAATGAGAGCGTGAATAGGTTTTAGTAATATAATAATAGCCCTTTCAGGGCACATGTATAAATAAAATAAAGATTAGGAGCAACAGCTGCCCCTCATTTTCGTAAACAGTAGGCTCTGTCTCTGGCAGAGGAGCAAGAACACCCTGTGATGACGGGTGCTAATAAAAAAAAAAAAAAAAAAAAAATACACAAGGGGCAGGAAGACGGGTTAGTTCAGAACTACCGACCTATCTCTCTTTTGTCAACAATGGCCAAAGCCTTCGAAGCTCTTATATGTCCAATAGTCAAGAACCATTTTAAATGCTTCCTAACAGACGCTCAACACGGGTTTGTTAATTTGCGATCCACATGTACAAATCTGGCTTGCTTTGTGGATGATGTGACGGGTGCCCTGGATCTTCAGGGGCAAGTGGATGTTATTTACACCGATTTTAGTAAGGCCTTCGATAAAGTATCCCATACTAAACTTTTAAATAAGATATCCCGATACGGTTTCACTGGTCCTGTGTATTCATGGTTAGAATCATATTTAGATGATCGAAGATTCTACGTTGTTGTTAATGGTTACAGATCCGGAACGTATATGATAACGTCTGGTGTGCCCCAGGGATCGCATTTGGGTCCGATATTGTTTAATATCTTTGTCAATGACCTTATCTTGTGTTTCACCAATTCTGTGTCATATATGTATGCAGATGACCTAAAAATTTCTAAAGAGATTAAACATCCGGACGATGAATACAAATTGCAAAATGACCTCAATAAATTAGTTCAGTGGTGTTCACATAACGGTATGCAGTTAAATCACCAGAAATGTCACTGTATACACTTCTCTAGAAAACTCAACCCTGTTACAACATCGTATAGCATTGACAATAACAAGCTCGTTGAGACAGAGCTGGTTAGAGATTTGGGTGTAAGTTTGGACAAAAAGCTCACATTTTTGGCTCATTTGGATGTTATTATCGGGAAGGCGTCTAGAATGTTAGGTTTCGTCATTCGCAATGGCAAAGCCTTCAGGAAGCCCGACACTAAAATATTGCTTTACAATAGCCTAGTCAGAAGTGTACTGGAGTACTGCAGTCAGATATGGAGACCGCACTTTGCCGTCCATGCGCTTAGACTAGAAAGAGTGCAAAAAAGGTTCTTATGGCATTTATGTCGGAGTACGGGTCTATCATATTCTTTAAAAACATACGAGAGCAGACTCCAGCACTTTAAAATCCAATCCCTAGCTAAACGCCGAGACAGGTCTAAGATAGACCTGATGTTTTTATTTAAGGTATTTAGAGGACACATAGATTGTCCGAGATTATTGAGTAAAATACAAATAAATGTGCCATCTAGATACCCCCGTAAACATATTGTACCGCTTAGTGCTCCGTTTAGACGTACAGAGTTTGGGAGGAACTCCGTGATTCCGCGTATGTGCCGACTATTGAATGGATGCAGCGCGTCAGTAGATATTCATTTTGACTCACTAGCCACATTCCGTAAGGGAGTCGGCTAATATGTTTAATCTAATGCAATTTAATAATCCATTTACGAATATTTTAATCAATTTTTAATTTAATTTAATTTAATTTATTTTCTTGTTCTGATATTTTTTTTTTATTAACTGTGACTTATTTGTAATGTACTTTTGACTTAATTTGCTATATTTGTATTTTATTTTTTTCCTTTCTGTTATCTATTATTTGTTAGAATTTATATATTGTTAATGATCATATTCTACCATTATTCATTTAGATATATTTATTGGCTACCTATTTTATTGTTACGTGGACTGGGAAACATTGAGAATTTCGCCTGTCTTTTAAATCCTAAATAATTATTATTACTATGATCCTTCTGCATTAGTATTACCATTGAGTATTTTGTTACTTTTCACTGTACGATTTGTTCATCTATATAATCTTTTAAAGTTAGCGACTTACCTCTTTTTACTATCATGTTCATAAATCATAAATACTAAACACTAATATTTATATTGCTCACTTATTTGTGCATGCAGTGGCTACCTTAAAAGGTTATGCAAGTGACTAGAAATTTATTGTTTTTTTATTATTGTGAATGCATTCTTGTAATAACCACTGGTGGTCCTAAAATAAATAAATAAGGTTATTAATTGCTTTAGCGAATTAGATAATCGAATATATGGGTGGACTGACTCAATGGTAGTCTTAGAATGGCTACAAGGGGAGCCCAGCCGATGGAAAACCTTTGATGTAAATAGAACTAAAATTATTACAGACATAATGAAACCAAGCTGCTGGAAATAAGTTAAGTCGGAGGATAACCCAGCAGATGCTGCTAGCAGAGGCATATCTGCCTCACAACTGAAAAACCACACGCTGTGGTGGCAAGGACCACAATCATTAAAATCATTTGATGAGAAGCTAGACACTAAAACTATATATAGTACTGATCAAGAAGTAAGGGCTAATTTCAAACCAATTAAAATAAACCATCTTATTACAGCTTTTGCTTATTTAGTTCAATAAATAAAGTTATTAGAATCTTAGCTTGAACTTTACGAGCGTTTAAAACAATACACTTTGTAAAATGTGCTACCACGGCAGGTCAGAATATTGTCTTGCCCAGTTTTCTAACATTACATGAATTAAGACAAGCAAAATTACTTATTATAAAATACATACAAAAAATATAGTAAACTAAACAGCAAAAGTAATTTATTAAAATTAAACCCCTTTCTTGATAAGGAGGGCATTTTAAGAGTTGGAGGTCGAGGGTTGGTTAGGGCGTCGATTGAGCAATAGAAACATGAGCATGGAAATGAAGCACCGCGCGCGTCCTCCTGCGATCCGTGTTATCGTCCCGACTGCCGCTCCGTGCAAAGCTCGGCGTGTGCAAGGCTTACATCCGCAGCCGACTCACCTACGCTACCTCGGCTTGGTTCGCTCTCACCTCTGAGACGAACCGCCGCCGGTTGCGGGCGCAGCAGTCACTTGCACTCCGCACTATCGCCGACACCCTTCGCTTCGTGCGGAACAGGACGATCTCCAGGACCCCGTAGGGGTCTACGAGAAGAACCTCTGACGACGGCGCGTCGCCAGTTCGTGAGATGGTTTTGGCGCGGCTAGACGTATGATGCTCCGTTCGATTCCAAGTTCCTTATAAACTTATATGTTGCTTGTGCGTATATACATACGCCACAGTGAAAAAGTCACATCAAGATTGTTTGCCTTTAGCCGGCAATAATAATAAGTACCTAACCAAATGTAGTGTAATAAATATTTATTATCAAGGAATGTCTTAACCGGATGTCTACAACATATTTCTATATTAAGATAAATAAACAATTGCTTTTATTCAATTTAGGCACTTAATCTCTATAGCGTTGTTTAAAGTAAACAATTAAATAAAACATGTAAATGTCGACATAGGTAATATAAAGTATTTTTACGTACTTTATTTTCCTAATTTATACGTACTAATATTATAAAGTTGAAGAGTTTGTTTGTTTATTTGAACGCGCTAATTTCAGGAACAACTAGTTCAACTTGAAAATTCTTTTAGTGTTGGATAGCCTATTTATCGAGGAAGGCTATAGGCTATATAACATCACGCTACGGGGGCGGCGCAACAACGATAAACGCGGGTGAAACCGCGGAAACATTTAGTAAAGTATAAAGTACGGTTGGCAACCCTACATATAGAGTAGTAGTCAGTAGAGTAGGTTTGCACTTGAGCTCAATTCACGTCGAAGTGGTAGTGGTTACCAACTTATGCTCCGCATCATATCAAACTACACTTGATTGTAATGAAAATAAATAAATACATTTTAGGTATCAGCATGTTGAATTGAATCGAATTGATCAAATCAAATGCTAAATGTACGATAAAAGTATTATTAGTCTCATTATTTTTCTTATTATCTTTACTGTTGATATTTCCGATAATGGCTCCGATGTTTTCTTCGTCCATATTCAGAGAGAGCTGAATGCCTTGGGAGTGCGAACGTACGCTCGAGTTTTCAGTCTATAACCATTGGTACCACTTACGAAAATACACCCAAAGTAATAAGAAATCTAAATTCTTAGATATTATATTGTCATGGTAAACAATTTCAACGTCAGACGAATCCCAACGCAACGCCTGCACGGCCGCATTTAGTTTAAATATTCATATCATATTGTATGATATTTATTCACGATATCCTCAAAGTAGGTATACAAACAGCAGTCACGCAATCGGTTTTCCCAGTGGGAAGGTGAACTTAGGCGCACTCCCGAGCGTGTGGTGACATCGTTGCGTTGTCGGTAAGATGTTGGGCGTCCGACGCATCAGCAGTGGCGACAGCGTCGTAGTGCGGTGCGATGCGGCGCTGTTTTGGTGGTCATATTATTATCTTTAAAAAAGAAGCCACCCCGCTGACTCCACGTAATAAGTACTACATGCTTTATAAAGTATTTGCAATACGTAATAATAAAAGAAAATGGTAATATAACATTTTGAGAATGCTTTTTTTAGCGGTTTCCGCTTTTAATTGAAATTAGGGGCAACTAAAATGGGAATTTGTTAGAAAACTAGTTTTTATGAACAATTTTTCTAAAAAACTTAAGGTACTGTACATATTTTATGCGAAGTAAAAAGGAATATAAATTTGTCAATTTCTAAACTAAATAGTAGCTGTACTAACTGTCAAGTGTCAATTTATGATAGCATCTCTGTTTGAATTAATTTGTTTGTTTTTAATCATAGTTTAGGGTTAAATTAGATTGGTTCATTTATAAAATATTAAATCGTATTAAAACAGCAATTCTATTTCTGTTTACTATTTAGTGCATATGGAATATCTGCTTCATGTCATACAAAATTCTTAGCAGATTTCGAAAGTCTTTGGCGTCAACAATATTATCAAAACGAATTTGGTCACGAGCTTCCGGCCAGTCCCACAGTACAACTAAACCTCAGAAAATGGACGCAGTTAAAACTATGAAGAATTTGGGCTACGCTTTCAATGCCGGTAAATATAATTTGTCATATTTAGAACTTCTTGTGTACTCTTATAACATAAATAACCATCACTTGCATTTAAAATCGCAATGTGTAAATATTTAACAGCTAAAGTCGAAAAAGTGGATCATAAATATATCACCTCTTAGGTAGAGACATTTACATTTAGCTATTAAAATGATCTACCTGTTACAGCAATATTGGTATTTATTTAGAATTTGAGGTGGTCCAACCTCAAGGCTATCACAATATGCAAGTATTGTTACTCACATTAACCCTTAAGCTGTAACATTTTAAGTCATAATAATGAATTGCATTGTCTGAATGCCAGTATCTGCATGATGGTATGTGTTAATAGTTAAAGAAGACAATATTTAACTGCCAATAAATTATAAATGTGGTGGATCAATCAATCATAATTTTAGATTTGTGCATGTTTCTTGTAATAACCACCACACAGCCACTCCATTACTACTACTGTCACTAGCACTACAACAATCATGATTTTCTAATGGTAGGTAGTGATTACTTTTACACAAAGGCAGGTATGAGTGACAGTGTTGGTATTAACCAACACTGTCACTCATAACTGCCTTTTGATAAATACAATTAATATTACTTAACATTATTTATCAATACCTTGAGATTTGAGAAAGAGCTGAAGTACTTATTGTGTATTTTACTTATGAATTTGTTTGGCTTACAAAATGATGTGGAACTATAACAAACAAGTAATGTAAATAATGTGTGTGTTATGTCTTGTGTTTTTTCAGATGGTCAGCTTAGGAAAGTAGATTCAAGTGGTGAACCGAGCCAAGAACCATTTCAGTTTAATGTCAGTGATCAGCACCAGGAATGTCAGGCACATTATGAAGAGCTTGGAACCGCTGTCACAGAATATGTTTACCACTTGCTAGAAGTTAAACAAAATCTCACTAGGTTACCAGTTCCAAAAGAATCTAATAAAGGCACATTCATATTTGCTTCACCTGACTATGACAAGAAGAATGTTTTAGTAATACTCATACATGGATCGGGTGCAGTGCGTGCGGGACAGTGGGCTAGATCGTAAGTATATTATATCTTCAAGATGCTAGTGGTGATTTAATGTGATTCATGATTAACCAATGTTTTGTAATTGTAGGCTTATAATCAATGATAACTTAGATATGGGAACCCAGTTGCCTTACATCAAGACTGCTCTATCCAAAGATTATGGTGTACTGGTATTAAATCCAAATGATAATTGTCTGCCTAATGGACAAAAGATACCGCACAGTGGCTCAGGAGAGGAACACACCAGTTATGTTTGGAACACTTATGTAAAGAAAACCAAAGCTACGTCTATAGCAATTGTAGCACACAGCTATGGAGGAGTACTCACTGTCACATTAGCTGATCAGCTCAAGAAAGAATTTGAGAAAAGAGTCAAAGCCATTGCTTTTACAGATTCTGTGCATGTCTATTCTAATATTAAAATTACAAAGTATTTAAAAGAGGTGAGCATTTTATATTTAGTCCTGGTGGAACTATTGTTTATGTTCTTTAACATTGTCATTTCATACAGAAGTTATCTGTATTGAACATAAGCGCATTACGCTATTATTGCAAACAAATGAGAGTTAACTTCATTCTAGGCAATATTGTTGTTTTGGGAGAATTACAAACATTTCACATAATAATAATAAAATAATAAAGCATGCAGCAAGCATTTTATAAGAACAACACTAATGATTAATGTTATGTTACAGGTGGCTAAAAATTGGATATCAAGTCAAGCACCCCTGGACACACCAATGACTACACCAGAATTTGATATACCAAGAGTATCAGCCGGTATGGTAATATGATTAAAATTACAGGCCTGCAGTTATTTATGAACAGTGCCAAAGTAGCGCAGCAGTAGAGAATTCTTCTCTTATACATGAGGTCTTAGGATCAAAACCTATATTGACAGTAATGTTATTGTACAATTCTCAAAAAACTCATCAGTAGCACAGATTCTGGAACTGTGCTGTGTAGATGGTATAAGGTCTATGCCTTATTAAGCGTGCCTTAAATCTCTGGATAAGGATATGTGTATATAATACACTTCTACATACTATAATATAATTATGTGTGAGGCTATGAATAATATGCCCATTTTACCTTATCAATATGTTAATCTATAAGTATACAATATCAAGCACATATTGTCTCCCACAACTTTGTTTGTCCTTCCTAAAATACATACTCTGTTTGCCTCACATGGGCAAAGTTGTTGTGGAAACATATACTTCATAACCAATATAATTATAACCTGGGTTGACTAACATAATTTGGTAAAGTTTTAATATCTAACTCAATTCCAATATGGGATGTGAGTGTGGTATTCTTAAACCAACAGGCAAGGATAATACATTGCTGAACCAGTGCTGACTGCAAGCAGTTGTGACTGATTATAATATTGTATTTTCAGGTAATCAAAAACATGAGATGACGTCATACTCTTGTATGAAATCTGTGTTCAAGTTTATTGAAGAGAAACTGTCTAATTAGTAAGCATAGTACTATTGTGTATGATATATTATGCTATTATTGCACTATTATTATATTGTTATTATATGTATAAGTGGGCATTTTAAACAATGTATAATATAATTAAGAATAATAAAGAATATATTTTGTGATAGTTATTGGTTTTATTGTATAAATAAACTATTTACTTGCAATTCATGAAAGAAGTGATATTGATTTATCATAAAAGTCAGAATACAATGTGTTTGATCTAGTGACAACAAGTGCACTATTTGTTTCACTCAGTTGCATTTGCATCTATTTCGGGTCACACTATTTTTTCATGTGGGTGTTAACATCATATTATCTTTCCTTCAAGAAATGCACTTAAGAATCCTAATATTAGGCCACATTAGTTATTTTTTCTTTCCTTTGGAATAGTTTTTCATCCAGTACTTGACATCTTGCTTATTTGCTCTTACACCCAAAATGGCAGATTTTGAGTTTACATCCCTCATAGCAAATGGTGAAAAGCCAGCAGTGTAGTCAGGGTCCAAAGCATTTGTTTTGCCCCTGGCCATTTTAGTGGCAAACCTCTTATGTATATGTTGATCTTCTGTCAGTATGGGGTACTGGAAGTGCTGCCCTCCCTGTGGTGTTGGCAGACTGAACTTTTTACCTCGACCTGTCAATGGTTTACGACCATTTATGTGTATATGCTGATTGCCTTGTTCATCAATGCTTACACCAACTTTCTTAAGGGTGGAGTGACCACATTTTGGACAAAACAATTTAGTCATCACACTCGTAGTTTTGAAACAGGTTGTACAACGAAATATGAATGTACGTAGTTGTTTGATGATGCGGCCATCTATTGAGGTTACGTTTAATCCAATTTGTTTGAGGACATTCTGCATTGCAAAGTCAGAGGTAATACAGGCTACTTCAACAAATTTTTCTTCAAATTCTCCCAGCTCCATTTCTTTTTTCTTGTTAGCTAAATTGCTTGGTGTTATCCATTCTCCACCATCACTATCTGAGTTTTCTTCACTCTCTGGTTCTTCATAATCTTCCTCATCAGATACCTTAACCATAAGCTCATCAACCTCTTCATCTTTGAGATCTATATTTTGAATCTGCTCTACAATCTCGTCATCATCATTGTCACAAACATTATCATTAACAATACCATTAACTTGAGTTTCACCTGTTTCAATGTTAGGCTCCAGTGCAGATAAGTTTGATGTGAATTTGAGTTCTCCCGTCTCTTCACTATTCAAGGTTTCTGTAGCTGCTGGTTCACCAGTCTCTTGGTTAACATTCGATTTTGCGTCTGAATCTTCATTCGCGCTTGAGTTATAATTCGCCAAACCAGTTACTTTCACGATTTTTTGCGTAGTCGGTTCAGTTTTGAGGTGACCCGTGCCAATTTTCTCTTTTTCCAGTTGGTAGGTTAGTGCCATCACTTTGATATCTGTAGCGGAGAGGCTCGGGTAGTCGCCGGTTTTCTTTGAAAACTCTGAGATGAATTTGATGTTCTCAGTAAAGACATCTTTGACGACCAAGTCATAAGGGAGTACCACGAGCTTTTTACGTTGCCTATCGTTCGTGATCTCGTCGATAACCTCTTGTATTGTGTAGACATTCTCAGAAATATCTTGTAAACCAGCTGCCTTTAAGAAAGCTGTGGTGTCAACCACTAAATGCTTTATATTTTTTGGCATATTCACTATTATTCTAACATAAAGCCAAAAAATTAAATCGTAATATCGCGCACTTCACGTGTTGAAATATTTTGACATAGCCATCTGCCTGCTGCCATAAGAATTACATAGATGTGTCACAACTGTCACAATGTCACATTTGCTTGTCAATTGTGTAGTGCTGCCAAGCCCAAAAAAGCTCCTAGAAAGAAACATTGTTTGTTATTTTTCTGTAATAAATAATAGTAAAAATGATATTAGATTATTAATAAAACTTACTGCATACATAATATCAACGACGTGCGCACATTTTATAACTCTATTTATAGATATAATATTATAATATGTCCTGTTCATTCAATATGCCGACCTCGGACCAAGTATCATGCTACCACTGAGATAGCAAATAATAATGAACAGTATACCTACCTACGAGTGCGACTTGGTCCAATATGTTGACGACTTACCGTTATCTAAAAGGTTGTCATTGACACTTGAATGTAGTGATGCGTATATTTATTTGCCTTTGAGTTATATTCGTGCACAGTAATAAGAACAAATTTTTAATTGAGGGTGCACCTTAACTTAAAACTATAAAATATGACAAAATTATGGATATTCAAAGTAGCATTAGTAAGTAGTAGTATTGCTAAAAGAATTGATTTGTTTTAAATATTGTTATATGAAACATTACTTGAGTATTTCTCAAAGTAAAGGTACATGTGTGAAAAAAAAGTGTGCTTCGAAAGGGAATAGCTACATTCGGCTTTGCGTGAACAAATTGCTCAGTAAAAAATCTATTTACCAATATGCAGATGTCGCTGCCGTCAAGTAAACATTGAAACTGTGCCTGTGCGATTAACATCATAATTAAAAATAGTTTAACGTAGTTTTTGTGCAATTAAACTTACAATATAGTGACATAACTATATAAATACCATGTACCAGTGTTATTACGAAAAACTATAAACAAATAGTGACAAAAACATTACGTGTTAATGATAAACTGTTATGCTCTAATAAGCCACAAATATAGCAGTGTTGTGTCTTCCATCGACGCTCAGACGTTTCAACCAAGAAGGTACGCAATAGTTGACATAGACTATCTCAAATACTGTACATGCATAACAAATCAAACAAAATTGTGACCGTTGTGAAAAAATATTTGAACCAGTTACATACAAACTAGCGCACGTCAGCTCCGTGGTGAGAGGATGTACTAACTGCAACTTATATTTTGATAAAACTACCATCTAGTGTCAAGTTGCACAACTACCACACGCTTGAGCGTCTACTTATCGATCAAGCAAGCTGTTTTATAGTCACATAACAGATGGCGCTCTACTCAAATATGGACGATAATATTACAGTCCGTAAACAGCGTAGAACTAGCTCTCTAAATGATATTACTACAGAAAACACAACATTATTTGATACGACCATGTTAAGTCTACGCGACTCGCCACTAAACACAAGTCAAACTGTCCTAGAACTTCAAGAAAAACTACAAGAAATGTCTAGTAACATTGAGAGTGCCCATGCAGAAATAGAAAACTTAAATGCTGAAAACTTAAAACTAAAAACGGACTTACAAAAATGCATGAATGTAATAGAAACATATAAAAAAATAAAGTCTTCTGACTTTATAAATACGACACCCTCATCGGGACGCAAACGAAGAATGAAATATTCAAATACAAATCAAACGCCTAGAAATTTTAAGGAGCAACAAATTACACAAACACGTCAAGACATTTATACAGAAAAGGAAATCACTAACATAAACACCACAAACAACTGTGAACAGCTTGACAAAACACATATTACAACAAATAAACAAAACGAAACAAGTATTTCAAATAAAGACAAACAAGAGGAATCACCAAATTTTATACCTTTTATGAACAATAGAAGAACTATTTCGAAGAATACACAAACAACACTGCAAAACACATCCAAAGAAATAACCCCCCATCAGACTACGTCCACACATACGGAAAACAAGAAGAAATACTCTTTATTGAAACGTAAACGACAATTGTGTATCATAAGTAGTAATAGGAGAAATAAAGTATTATCTATAGCTCAAAATACATATACAAACATGCAGATATGCCATTATCTTACATCAAACTGTGGCATTCTAAATCTAATAAAAAACCTCTATACTAAACTTGTAAACTACAACATGGATGATTACTGTGTAATTATGATTGGAAATGAAGATTTTGATAAAACTAATAATTATTTAGACATTATATTAAAAATTAGGGAAACTTTGACTAAATTAACTCATACTAATATAATATTATGTTTACCAACATATCAATTTAACCACTACAATGTAATGTTTAATTGGAGAGTAGAGACTTTTAACAATCTTATTTACTTAGACAATCTTACTCACCAGTACACTACACTCTTTGACTCAAATCTTGATTTATCAAATGACTATTCTATGTTCACAAAATATAAAGGCTATCTTAATAATAATGGAATGACAAATATATTTAGTAATTTAAAATACTACATTGATGACACCAACTTGACTGACAGTAATAATGATGATATTATAATAAATAGAGAGTATAATGACTGTATTAAAACTAACTTTTTTCGTTTGTAAATACTTGTACATTTTACACCAGAATATAGCCGGCTTACTTTCAAAATCTGATGCTCTCTCTGTTTGCTTAAATAATCTAGAAGTTAAAAATAAATCTGTAGACGTAATATGTATTACTGAACATTTTATAATGTCAGGTTATGAGGCTCACCTCGATATACCAAACTATTATCTAGCTGCATGTTACAGCAGGAAAAATAGCAAACGAGGTGGAGCATGTATATTATTGAAAACTGGTATCTCCTGTAAGGAATTGTCAGAGATTACCAAATTTTCACAAATTAGCACTTTTGAATGCTGTGCGGTTGAATTACTAGAATATAAAATAGCAATAGTTTGTATTTACAGGACTCCAAAGACACAAAACCTCAATATATTTTTTTAAAAATTAGAACAGCTATTATTAATACTCTGTAAAAAGAAATATGGTAATATAATAATAGTGGGTGACTTTAACATTGATATGATGAAAAAAAATAATGTTACAATAGAATTTAAATCACTTCTCTCAAATTTTAACCTAAAGTTAGCAATAGAACAACCGACTACACTCAAAAGCCAAACTTGCATCGACAACTTCGCGCACGATTTCTACAGATCATGTAAATCCGAAATTATAGAATTTGCACTATCGGACCACACAGCACAACTATTACAATGTCCAGTCAAAAATAAATGTGTGCTAAGAAGCTGGCGGAAGAAACAACGTGATTACTCAAAAGAAAATGTAATAAAATTTAAAAATTGTTTGGAAAATTTAACATTTCGGGAAATATATGAATCTGGCGACGCAAATAAAGCCTATGACTTATTTATAGAACAATTCAAACTATATTATGACTTATGTTTCCCCACTCGCATCATCACTATTAATATAAATAAAAAACAAAAGTGGATATCACGTGGTATCAGAACATGTAGCAAAAAAAAGAGACATCTATTATGGACCTATCGCTCCAATCGTTCACAAATGAACCACCTAAACTTCACTAACTATAATAAATTATTTAAAAAAATTATAAACTTAACAAAAAAGGCTCAAAACTGCTACAAAATAAAAACCTCCACCAATAAAACCAAAACTACATGGGAAATAATTAATAATAAAAAATACAATTTACCTAAAGATGACATACAGAAACTAACAATTGATAATAAAAATATAACTGACCCTGTGACCATAGCAAATAGCTTCAATAATTATTTCATTGACAAAACTGTACCTCTAAAAAGTTATGGAACTAAAATCACGTCTCTCATAATAAACACTAAAGACTCTATATTTATGTATCCAAGTCTGCCAGTTGACATTCTTAACATAATAAAAGGCCTTAGAAATACTAAAAGTGTGGGTCCTGACGAAATATCAACAGAAATAATTAAATCCGTGGGTTACTTGATATGTCATCACTTAAGTTATATACTCAATTTATGCATTATAGACGGTGTTTTTCCGGAAAGCCTCAAAACATCTATAATTAAACCGCTCCATAAAAAGGAAAATAAGGATCAAATGCAAAATTATAGACCCATAGCACTTATATCAGTCATATCGAAAATATTTGAAAAGTATATATGTCAACAAATATACACATATTTGGAAACAAAATCCATACTGTGTCACCAACAAGAAGGTTTTAGACAAAATATGACAATAAATATGGCTGTATATGATTTTCTACTGAACATAATGACAAACATGGACAAACGAACGCCAGTATGTGCTATTTACTGCGATATGACGCAGGCGTTTGACTATGTAGATCACACTATCCTAAAAAACAAGCTGGAGTGCTATGGAATAAGAGGAAATGTCTTAAACCTTCTAGACTCGTATCTCACTAATAGAAAGCAAGTCACAATGATCTCGAGACTAGACACTAAAACTAAAACAGAAGTGCTCTACACCTCAAGTGAACGCTCTATTAAGTTCGGCGTCCCACAAGGGAGCGTGATCGGACCCCTATTATTCATTATCTATATAAATGACATGCCAAAATCCATAAATCAACCCATGACTCTCTTTGCTGACGACAGTACACTGACAATTGCTTGCAAAAATACTGACACTTATAAAAATGACATAAATAATTCTTTGACATCGATAATTTCTTGGCTAATTAATAATAATTTAAAAATTAACTTAAATAAAACCTACATAATGCACTTCAGCCAACGCATAAATACTCCATCACAAATTGATATAAACCATAATAATAAGTTAATAAAGGAAGTCGACAGTACAAAATTTCTAGGGCTTATAATAGACAAAAAACTAAATTGGAAAAATCACATTGAGCATCTTAGTAGTAGATTAAGTAAGTCATCTTACGCTCTATACAAACTAGCACCATCAGTCAATACAGATACCTTACTTACAGCGTATCATGGATCAGTGGCATCTATCCTAAGATATGGAATAATTTTTTGGGGAAATTCGACAGATAAAACATTAATATTTAAACACCAAAAAAGATGTATACGTGCTATGTTCGAGCTAAAAGTTACAGACAGCTGTCAACCACACTTTAAAAAGCATAAAATATTAACTCTACCTTCCTTATATATATTAGAGGTATGCGTGTTCGTAAAGACAAACCCAGAGCTATTCCCAAGACTATCTGACACAGTGAAGCGCAACCGGCGCGACAATGATCGCCTACGTTCACACGGCGCCAAAACTGCTCATTTGGGTAACAGTATATTTTGTATGGCACCTAAAATATATAATAAACTTCCAAATGAGTATAAGACATTAAATGTAAACCTTTTTAAAAGGAGACTTAAAGAAATGTTGACAGAAAAATGCTACTATAATATTAATGACTACCTAAACGATACTCAATAATTACTGCATTAATGTTATTGCTATTAACTTACATATTATTTTACTCGGACATTCTCAGTATGACATTAACCTTTTGACATTTCTTTAATATTTTAATTTTTTAATTTTTTATTACCTTTATTACCTTTATTTAAAATTTTCAACATTAATTACTATGATTGCATGCACATAAAATTTTATTCACAAAATACATTTGTATGCCAGTAATGACAAAACATCGTCTATCGTTTTTAAGATCTATTTATTGGAACACACATGTTTTATGCAAATAAAGATTATTATTATTATTATTATTATTAATAATTACAATTAATTAATTAAAAAATATTAAACAATACCTCGTTGCAGGAAATATTTCGGTAAAAAAGGACCCATAACAAATATTTAAACTGATAACAATCATAGGCACCGCCATTTTTCTTCTTTTGCGCTCCATTCTGGGCTACCATATAAATAAACGTACAGTTTTAATAAGATACTTGTTTTCTGAATAACGCTTACAAACAGAGGTTCGGTTCAAATATTATACGCATTGAGCCGTCAGATCTAAAAAATCAAAGGCTTGTATAACAATTTACACATTATTTATCGATTTGTATATTTAAATCCGTAAGTCACGTTTATTTTTTTAACTGACAACATTTACAATCTCTTCTGTCAACAATTACAACAAACAAACATTCGCTACTCGCGCGCATCTATCTCTCACTTACGTTGTAATTATTGATTCGGTTGCTTTTTTCAAACGTTTTAATCTGCTATAATGGACTCAGATACCGCTCCTGATGACGACCCGGCCTTGCTTTTGGACACCGAAACTGCTTCTAATGTTGACCCTGGCGCTGTTTTGGACCCCGAATCTGCGTCTAATGTTGACCCTGGCGCTGTTTTGGACCGAATCTGCATTAAACCACGACCTAGGCGTAAGCTTAAATGCTCTTGATCTCCCAAGTGGGAATGAAGAAGAACAGCTATGTGTCAATTGCACTACCGATATAAGGCATCGCAGAAGACGCAGGCTAGAGCTACTTGAAGTGCTATCAGTGATTAGACAATGGACTGCCCCTCAAGTGGTAAGTCTATTTTCTAAGGCCTAACATGTTTCCTGCAAATACTATTTCACAAACTACTTTACGATATCATTAATGTGATATTAAGCTATTCTGGATCAATTTAGCATTTCCTAAGGGTTTAAAGTTTTGTACGATGGGTTACATTGTGTGTTAAGGTATATGTCTGAAACCTCCATATTAACAGTACACATTCACTAAAAATCAGACCTGAATCTCCATTAAATCTATTTATCATGTAACATGTACTGTGTTAATGATAGCTGTACAAAATACATAAAAATAAAATGTTTGTCTTATTTACAGATAACAGCTCAGCGCTTAGTGTGTCATTCATGCTGGATGTTTACATTTAATTATTCATCGGCCCAAGAAAATGATCAAAGTGGAAATAGTGGTCATTGTCAACAACTTTGTGTCAATTTGTGTCAATTGTCAATGTTCCATACTAAATGTTAGATCATATGTTCTTAATACTAACAACGAAAGTGAAACACATATAAGAAATGTAATTAGCGAGTGGATAGCACCACAACAGGTGAGCATAGTGTTCACATTTTTATGTATTATAACTATGTAGTACATATATTTATTTTAAACTAGCTATCTCCATGGTTTCATTAATGTGAATTAAATTAATAAAATAATAGTAAATAAATTATAATATTCAAAATAATAGTTCTTTTATTTAATCCACAGACCTAATACCCTAATATGTTTGGTCTAGACCCCTATGATCCTCCGATATCCGCCTGCCCTTATTCTTCTTTATTACATAAATAAGGTATCATCTTTATAATAAATATAGATGTTATTCAATCAATGAAATGCTCATTTTTAGTCAATTACAAGTGACAATATTGCAATATTATGTAGGATCTAGAAAAGGCATATTTTAACAACTTGCTGCAGCTTTATTATCATATTTAGTTTGTTTTGGATATAAGATATTAAAAAAGCAATGCATTTATTACTATAATTATTGTCCATGCCAAGCTGAAGCACCCTAACAAATTGAGCAATTCCCTTTGCATACCTATGTTTTCATTTATTACACAAAATAAAATAGCATAATTGAAGGGTTATTTACAAAAACAACATATTTGAATTGAATTTTATTTAACAGGAAGCTGAATTCTCTTTTAATAATCGTGACTGATGTCACATTTCTACATATTATACCTACAGTGTGTATAATAAACCCTGTCCGATCCTTAAAGGTGTTATACAGTAACTTATTATGACTACGTAAGTGACATCATTTTATAAAAATCGATCAATAGAATTACCCCAGTAAATTTAATTAATTTAAAATAATAATTATGTTAATAGATTACCCATGGCGTGGCATGGTATCACTAAAGTTCATAAAGATTCACCGATGCTGCACCGCGCTACGCCGCGCCTACGGGCCCTACGGGCTACGCCTTAAAAAATGCCGCAAATAAATGCCACGTTCCGCGTCCTTGTCAAGTTTAGTGGCGTGTTGCAAGACTGTGCGAAATTTCAGTAATTTAAGGGTAGTAATGCTGATCAATACTGTACTTAAAAATATTATGAAGACATAATATTGTCTTCTGTTTACGTGAATATTATTCATTAAAATTAAACTACTATATACGAATTTAATCGCGTTGTTCATTTGACACTTTATTACATAATTTTGAAAATTGTTACACTACTACTACTAATCAACTTTACTAATTTTTAAGCTAATTAAATTATAACACATAGCGAAGATACTCTCACCACTCAGAGGCAACTCGAGAGCACATGTAAAGGATTCATACCATTTTGTGAGTGAAATTAAACACCTACGTCTCACAAACAATGAAACAATGGTTAGTTTTGATGTACAGTCATTATTTACATGCAAACCTGCACATGACTGTATTGAAATAACTAAAAGGAAGCTAATACGGTACAATATGCCTAAGGAATATGCAGAACTACTTAAGCATTGCTTAACATTTGGCTATCTATTGTGGGACAATAAATCCTACATACAAGTCGATGGTGTCACAATGGGCTCCCCAGTATCGCCTGTTGTTGTTGACATATGTATATATGGAAGACTTCGAGCCTCGAGCTTTACATACTGCCCCCATCACACCCAGGATTTATGAGAGGTTTGTAGATGATACTTTTACAATATTACCAACAGATAGTGCAAGTGTATTCCTAGAACATCTTAATTCCATTAATAACAACATCTAGTTTACTATGGAATTAGAGGCAAATACTTCATTAGCTTTCTTAGATGTACTTGTCATCAGGAATCCTGATCATACTTTGAGCCACACTGTGTATAGGAAAAAGACCCATACAAATAGGTACTTAAACGGTGAATCTCACCACCATCCTAAACAGTTAGCTACCGTGGGAATGTCTTTGTTTCAGAGAGCCCATGGGATCTGTGACAAGAAACACCTGGACGCCGAGCTTCAACATGTTAAGCAAGTATTGCAAGACAACAAGCTCCAACAGCCGCTATCACAGATCCCGAGAAAAGCCAGCCACAGTCGAGCGCCAGCCTGCTGTACTGCCTTATGTAAGGGGTGTCACTGACAAGATTGGCTACACCTTAAAGCGAGCTTCAATCAACACATACTTCAAGCCGCCAACGAAGATAAGTCAATTTTTACCATCTGTCAAGTGCCAACTACCTTTACAAGATGCAGGGGTCTATAAAATAGATTCTGACTGCGGACTCTCATACATTGGTCAAACCAAGAGAAACATAGGCACCCGCATAAAAGAACACATAGCTGATGTAAAACACCAACGCTCGTTGAAGTCTGCTGTGTGTGAAGATGTGCAACAGGGGACCAACCACTACCTGAGATTTGACAAACCACAGATTCTCGCTAAAGAACACCGATTCCTACCAAGAATGCTTCGCGAGGCTATTGAAATAGAAAAACATCCTAATTTTAATAGAGAAGATGGTTTGAATGTACCACCAGCTTGGGATCTAGTAATACAAATAGTCAAACCCAAGAAGAAGCAAACCACAGGTAGACTTCATGATACTTTGAGCTCATTCTGCGTAAATAGAAACACCAATGATTAAATTATGTTCGGGTACTTTGAAATAACTACACTGGAACATTGAGACAACTACCATCTTAGTCTCCCCGTGACCATGGCTGCTAAAAAGCAACCGAAACGTCGGGGAAAGTGTAAAATTAAATAGCTTTAATAATAATTTGATTAACTTAAAAATTAGTAAAGTTTAATAATAGTAGTAGTGTAACAATTTTCAAAATTATGTAATAAAGTGTCAAATAAACAACGCGATAAAATCCGTATATTGTTGTTTAATTTCAAAGATATTGTTTTTACTCCATAAAAAATATCCGACACATATGCAGTCTTTATGAAATATTCATAGTTACAGTGAATTTGTGAAAAAAAAACGCAGTGTACCAAAGTTATGCCATATTTGCAAAAAATATAAAATATTAATTATCAACATTATCTTCTGTGCCACTGCTATTGTCCTCATTGTCCACATTATCAGCTGAAATAGTAGGTGCAGAAGACCTCAGAAGATTTTTATAGAAGTTGTAAGATGCAAGGTTTGATAAGTAAGGCATCAGCTTGCGTAAATCATTTACTTTATGTGGATTCAAGGGCAAAGATGACTCGTACATCCTACTTAATTGCAGATCTTCTGACAATTTGCGTTTATTCCTCATCATAATTATATGCCAAGGACCTGTAAAATGATATCGTACTAAAACAAAAGGAACATCCTTCTTTATTTTGATCATTCGAACTTCTTTAAGTTTCATTGCAGGTTTTCTTTGACGCAAAATAAATTGGCCAACAGCTTCTTTTATATTAAATTTCGTTCGCTAGCCCTGCTGTCGCAATAACGTAAGGAACTGGCGAGTCCTACGGGAGGTCGAGACTCTCTCGGATCATCGCTATATCCGAGCAGAGATCTCCCGGAATCCCCAGGACCAGGACAGTTAGGGGTCACATGGAGGACAGAGCTCCCCGATTTCCGCGATGGGCTTCTTGGTCGCTTGAACCGAGACCTATTGGAGGAGTCAGCCATAGTGCAGTTGTGGCTGTCTCCAGTGCCTCTTGACGAGGGCGTTAATGCTGCGGTGAGCCACATTTGTGTTGTGTTTACGCAGGCATGCGATGCTGCCATGCCGCGCGTCCGACGTCGGCCTCCTAGGAAGGAGGTCTACTGGTGGTCCCGGGAGTTGGTGGACCTCCGCGAGGCCTGCATTCGTGCCCGGAGGTCCTACAACCGCAGCCGGCGGCGACGCCGCGATGATAATAGGGAGGGCCAACTGTACGAAGCGTACCAAGCAGCGCTTGACGCTCTGAACTGACCATCTGTCGCGCCAAAGAGCAGTTGCGGCAGGAGATGCTGGAGGGACTCGATCGTGACCCCTGGGGTGGCTCATACCGCGCGGCGCTGAACAAGCTCCGCGCGACGGCCCCCTTCCTTACCGATTCCCTTCAGCAAAGTTTCCTCACCGAAGTGGTCGAGGGCCTATTCTTGCCACAGGCGGAACACACGCCCCCGGCGATGGCCGCAGAGGCCGAAGTCCGGGAGGCCGACGAGGTAGTGGTTCCGTCTGTCACGGAGGTGGAGATAGGGGCGGCCGTTCTGCGCATTCGCTGGAAGCGGACCGACCCCGAACCGGACGGAATTCCGGCCCGAGTGTTGGCACTTGCCCTTGACCACATGGGCGACCGCCTCAGGGAACTGTTTGACGCGTGTCCACCAGGTCCTAGTGGCGAATTGGAAGGAATCAATCGTGGCGGTAAGTCCCGTGTTTGAGGAGTGGCTGGAGAGGCGGCATGGAGCCCTCACCTTCCGGCTGACACAGGTAATGACTGGCCACGGTTGTTTTGGCCAGTTCCTGTGTCGTATACGCCAGCAAGAGACGCCCGGTTGTCACCACTGCGGTGACTGCCGCGACGTTGTTGAGGACACGGCGCTGCACACTTTGGCGGTTTGCACCGCCTGGGCATCGCAGCGCCGTAAGTTGATTGCGGCAGTCGGATTGGTTCCTCGATCCCGGCCATAGTACAGTCTATGATCCGGAGTGAGAGGCCGTGGAACACCGTCGCGTCCTTCTGTGAGGAAGTGATTACCATCAAGGAGGCGGCGGAGCGGGAAAGGGAGCGCATAAACCCTCTCTCCAAGCGCAGAGCCGGGCGCCGGAGGGCGCGAGACGACCTCCAGCCACCCTGAGGTTTGACCTGGGGGTGGTGGGCTTCGTGGACCTGCCCGCCACCCGTTCAGCACCAGGTCCGAGAGGCGGCGTGCGTGTTCCCACGCGCGCCTCTGTGTCGAGTCCGTCTTCCCTCTAGGGGGGCGACAGTAGGGTTTAAAGTTAGAAGTGCCTAGGGTAGGTCTCTCGTGTAGTCATCTCTCCCTGCCGAGCGTGAACAACGCCATGCTCGGTGGCGTGAGGTCGTGGCAGGCAGTGGTCTTCTTCTGCGAAGCTGTCATGGCGCAGAAGGAGATCGCGGAGAGGGTCAGGAAGAACAATCTCCTCGCTAATCCTCTCCGGTGCAGACGGACGGGAGCGAGGAGGATGCGATTTGCCCGCCTTCTCGCTCCTGTATAGTGGGGTCACTGGTACAGAGTCGGGGTACTCTCTATCGGCTTGCACGGCCCCACACGTCTGGGGATGGCCTTGGTGAGCAAGGCCACCCCTCCACAGATGCTGAGGCCCGGTCACCATCAGCCGGGCCAACCGCCGGGGCGAGATGGTGATTGCTAACGCGACCCCATCCCACCGATTATCAGAGGACACGTGGATTTGAGACGAGGGAGATATAGGAAGAGAACCTCTTTAAAAAATCACCAGTGGGGGCCGTAAGGCCGGGGCGGGTTGTGCGTAGGGCTGAGGGCTGCCAATAGCCATGGCATTAGGCGGGGGCACATAGAGGAGGGGAAACCTGACCCTGCCTCCGTCTCTACATCGTTACCCCGTTAAGTGTCGTTGATCATGTCTAGCGGCTCGACGGGACCGAGGGGCTTGCCTTAGTTGGCCGGCTCGCAAGAAGGAAAACTCAGACCACCCAACAGCGAAGTTGTAAAAACCTCTGGGTACCTGCCGTCCCCTAGCAGGATGTAGGCCTTCCCCCGGAATGAGCGTCACCCGAGGGTCGATATTATATCGTCTCTAATCGTGGGAACCTAATGGAAAATTTGCAAAAAAACCCAAAACCTAGACGAGGAGGAGAAGAAGACGGAGGAGCACGGAGTCCAATTGCGCGACTCCAAAGGTCGCTTTAAGTGCCCTTTACGATCACGCGCCAGCGATGGTGGTAGAATAGGGGCACGCCCACCACGTCGACGCCTGACGGAAGCCGGAGGAGCTCCATCAGCCTCGAGTCGAGTCAAGTCCGGGTCCGAGGACCTGGACTCCCGCGACCTCAGTGGCCGGGTCTCTAGAACCCGGAAGCGCAGCAGGAGCAGGTCGTCAGAAGCAGAGCGCAGCGCACCAGCCACCAAGGTGCCTGCCCCCGGTTTGCCGGTGCATAGGTCACGATCGGTGACCCCGACCCCGTTCAACAGGCGGGAATCGGTTGCCCGCACCCGACAAGAGGGTGAGCGCGCAGCAGAACAGTTTGTTGCGCAGCTCCTGGACGAGACCCGGAACCCGAGTTCAGAAGTAGACCTTGTCCAGTCCGCCGCAGACTCTGTGGCCGCCATAATCACGGTGGCCACAAAAAGTCAAAATTTGAAGAACACCTTTGTTAATGCCCTCAAGAAGGCGGCCTATCACCTCCAGGAGGTGGTGCAAACGCTCGCGGAGCGCACCGCCTCCGACGAGACGGGGCGGTTGCAGGCAGCAAACGACCGCCTGGCAAGGGAGATGGCTGAGCTCAGCGCGGAGCTCAGCCATCTCCCCTGCCAGACGGTCATTTAACTTGAGTCCATACGGCAGCCGAATGCCGTACCTCGGCAAGCAGAGGAGCAGCGCTCCCTGCTGACCGACGCGCAGCTGCGCCAGGTCATGTCGTCCGTTGGGACAATGATCAACGTGCGGCTGGGGAGCTTGGAGGCAAGACTGCCTCCAGAACCGCTTCGTCGTCCACCACTCGCAGCGGACAACCATGCGTCCGCTGCTAGAGACCCAGTGCCCACGTCGGGCCAACGCACATAGGGGTATTTGAACGATCTACGCGGCCAACATTATTTTATATGCTATATCAATTCTAATGGACATAACTAAACAAATAAAACATATTTTAATTAATATTGTCTTCTGTTTACGCGAATGTTATTCATTGAAATGAAACTACTATATACGGATTTTATCGCGTTATTTATTTGACACTTTATTACAAAATTTTGAAACTGTCACACTACTACTATATACTATTGAACTTTACTAATGTTTAAGCTAATTAATTTATTAAAACTATTAAAACTATTTATATTTAAGTTTCTGCTTTCCCTGACGTTCCGGTTGCTTTTCAGCAGCCATGGTCACGGGGAGACTAAGATGGTAGTTGTCTCAATGTTCCAGTGTCGTTATTTCAAAGTACCCGAACATAATTTAATCATTGGTGTTTCTATTTACGCAGAATGAGCTCAGAGTATCATGAAGTCTAGCTGTGGTTTGCTTCTTCTTGGGTTTGACTATTTGAATGACTGGATCCCAAGCTGGTGGTACATTCCAACCATCTTCTCTATTGAAATTAGGATGTTTTTTGATTTCAATAGCCTCGCGAAGCATCCTTGGTAGGAATTTGTGTTCTTTAGCGAGAATCTGTGGTTTGTCAAATCTTAGGCAGTGGTTGGTCCCCAGTTCACACACAGCAGACTTCAACGAGCGTTGGTGTTTAACATCAGCTATGTGTTCTTTCTATATATTAAACTGATTATTATTTAGTAGTGTTTTTAAAAAATTTATATACTTATCTTTTATATATTAAACTGGTTTATTGTATATTTTTTACTACATATGTGTACTAAGAAATTTTAAAATAACTAATGACTGTCTTCGTCACTCTCTGAAAAATCACTAGCAAGATTCGGCTTCGCGGGTATGAAAAGTACCATCGTTTCTGGCAAATAGCAATTCACCCTTCTTTTTATTACGTTCCTGATGGTGCTTATAAAACGGTCCGATGTCCTAACATCGAACATTTTTAATAGGCTACTCCTAAGTAGCCTATTAAAAATGTCTCTGTTACAATTTTCTCTACAAAATTTACGCGCAAAGTCTTGGCGGTACAACCTAAAATGTTTATTCCGTGCTTCTGCGGCCTCTTCTGAAAGCTGCCCAATGGGCAATAATGGGTTTTTTATAATAACCGCACCATGAACAAATACCTTGTGCATTGTTGGACTCATTGGGTGCCAAGGATATAACTGCACGTATAAACAAGCAGTGTCCAAAGCATAATTGTCGTATTTTTTCGCATCAATGATATGCCCGCTCGAAATTGCTTCAAGTATAACCTTTATTCGGAATATTAGATCATAACTAATATCCGTTATATTAGAAGCCAATATCGGGTCTTCAAAAAATTTTCGGCTGGTGTTACCATCATTGGTATTGCCAAAATTTGCCTTCGGTATATCCACTAATAGACCAGTTTCTTTGCGAAACCGTTTCTGGATTTCGAGTTTCTTTTCAAGTTCCATATTTTTCTCTGCATCTGTTTTCCTCTCCCTATATTTCTTCAACTTACAACTTATAAGCCAAGTGGGGAATACTTTCAACAAGCCTTATTCTGGCGTGTAAAACCGAAAGACCAAATTCTACAGCCTTTTGATTAACTTCTTTATGCACATCAATCTTGTTGAAGACCTTGGAAGTTGCAACACATATGTAGCACCTACTTGTAGATGTTGTGCCAGTGGCACTGTCGCATACCATGCCATCTACCATAGTCTTAATGAAAACATGTGTAACTGAAAACTTATCTCCATTTAAGACCACTTCTGTGATATTAAGCGAGTTTGCAGATTTTTCCACGAAGTTTATTTCGTCTTCTGTGACGTCCGTATTTTCTTTTATAAAACGAAATCTTATAGGGCGGCAATATCGAGGAGATGAAGGCGTTGGGTTTTTCCAAATTAGTTTTTCATCTTCATTGCCAGTAACTAATCGTAAAGGGACAAAACAACTTTGAAAAATGGCATCTGAGTCGGCATCATTTTCGAATATTTGTTTGAATTGTGATTGATGTGAGCCATCATAACCCCACTTTGATATTAACTTTAAGCTCTCACGTTCTTGCTCTTTTAATGTTGTTAAAACCTCTTCTAGATAAATTGATAAGCGCTTAACTGTATGGTCAACTAAAGGCTGTAAATCGGTTTCGGCGTAAGTACTTGTGTCTCTGCACGATGCCGGAGGATGATAACATTCTTGTTTCGCTTTTTGTAACAAAGTATAACATGGGGAAAAATTCTTGTTTGTATTTCTCACTATTTCATATTGTCAGCGACTTAAATCGGCTTCCACAAACATCGACAATGCTTGTACCGGTGTCAGTGAGCAAGTTTTATCACTTTTTGATTTGGTAAAAGCTTTCTTATATTTAGTTGTACGAGTCGCAGTACTGGTAATATCTTTGAGTATATCGGATGCATCTCGTTGTCCAGCATTCCTTAAGTCAACCTGAGCAACATGAATAATAACGTCCTTCTCCAAAGCAGACCGTACATCTTCAGTTTTCCTCCTTTTAGATCTTTCGCTTACCTCGTTAAATGATTTCGATGGTCGTCCTGGTCGATTTTGTGCAATGGCAGGCAACTCAAACGTTCCATCTAGCCACGAATGATTGCTCTTGATAAATACTTCTTCCGTTCTATGTGCTTTCAACCATCTTTGCTGAATTTGTGATTTGAAGTGTGCAAATTTGGATTTAAAGCTCTTCATTTCCTTTTCTTTATCATTTTCACATGATATTAGTTGACTTTCTAATATATTTAATTTATCTTCTAAATTCTTTAAATTAAATCTCTGCATTTTATCAAACAAGTATTTACGGGTCACGACTCTTACTCCTGAGGCACCTTGAGAACCTAAAACGAAAATATATCTATTTTTAGAACGCTAAACCATAATCATGCTTATTTTGTATTTTTTTCATTAAAGTTTAAAGTACCATAAGACTACTATTCGGCGGTTTTCGGCGTCAATTTTTTTAATTTGTAACTAGTCAAATCTTCAAACTTTTGATTGCAATCAATATTATGACAGGATCTAACAGGATAACATAACAAACATTCGATTCAAAATAATATTTAAAAAAATCTCTCTCTAACTGATGTCTTTAAAATACCATATCTATGCGGAATAATAATAAAAATAACGTAAAACATTGTATAGTATTGCTTACTTACCTGATGCACTTCAAAAATGAACGTGAAATAAAAAATATTTAACTTCAAAGTTAAAAATTATACACGAACGTCGAAAACAGACACATACAACAAGTTGAACGATCAAATTCCGACTGAAAGTACACGCGCCGCGTGCGCGGGGATTAGATGGGAGGGGTAAGGTATTGTTCTAGAAAGTGTCCCCTAACTCAGGAAGTGTTTTTTTTTATAGAATGTGTCATTTAATAATTTGACTTATGGCCGCGTAGATCGGTCAAATACCCCTATGTGCAGCGGTCCTATCCGTCGATCAGCATCCCCGCAGGATCGAGACCTGCGGCCGGCAAGAAGGGGACCTCCAAAGCCCCTTCCTAGTCCCATAGGGACTTCCCGCCCTTGAGGTCGACACCTGCGGGTTTAACACGCGCCCCGGCGCCGAAGGAACGTGCACCCGCATCAACCACGGGTGCGCCACACGTTTCTGTCCCTGGTCCGTCTGCGTCTTGTAATGAGGGCTGGCAGACGGCTGGGGGGAAGAAGGAGATTCGGCGTCAGAAGAGGCGCGAGTGCAGGAGTGCTGCGGGGGCCGCGGTTGCCGAGCGGAAAAAAGAAGAGGAGAAGATGAAGAGCAAGAAGGCGAAGAAGAAGAGGCCCGGGAAGCTCCGGCCGCCAAGATCGGTCGCCGTGGTTTTAAGGGTGTCGCCGGAGGCGGTGGAGCGCGGCCTTTCCTACGCCGCCGTCATTAAGAAGGCGCGGGAGAGCGTCGATGTGGCGGACTTGGGCCCCACCGGCGTCAGAAACCGCCTCGCTCAAACGGGGGCTCGTATCCTTGAGTTCCCCGGTGTGGAGGGCGCAAAGACGGCGGACACAATCGCGGCAAGGCTGCGAGGGCGTGAAGGAAGGCGTCAAGATCGCCAGGCCCTTGAAGTGCACGGGATTCCGTGTAACGTTTTGGAACCTTCTCTTAGATCCGTTGCTGGAGGAGCTGGAGGAGATGGATGCATACTGCCAGGCGTTTGCGGATGACGTGGTCCTCATCTTCACAGGCAGGACAACACTTGATCTGGAACAAAAACGTGGGTCCAGCTATGGAGCCTTGGACGCAACCCTTTGTTGTAGCCTTCACACACACTGCACCAGCGTACCTAATACTAACTTTTCGGTTTTCCAGGTAGTTACCCACCAGTCTTCGGAGGTTATGTGGACAGCGCTTTTCCGCCAGGTGACATTGCACTGCTGGCCACCAAGCGCTATCAAATGCGCCTTCAATGTCCAGCGAGTTCAGGACCACCATGTTCTTGTTTCTTAAAGCCTCCTTCACGTGTTATGTCATGTCGTACAGGGCATCCTCCGTACTCATCTGCGGCACAAAACCATACTGCTTTGGGTTCATCCTCGGCAGCAGGTGGTATCTCAGTCTCCTAACCATCATCTTCTCCAGGATTTTGCCCAGTACCGACAAAAGACCAATCGGCCGGTATGATTTGGGCTAGGAGTAGTCATCCTTTCCAGGTTTTCTGAGAACCACAACAGCAGCCTCCTTCCATTGATCCGGAAAGTAAGACAAGTCCAAACATTTATTGGCGATGGCCAGAAATACAGCTTCGTCCGAACTAACGGCCGCTTCACAGATGTCCGTTGTGAATCCATCGGGCCCAGGTGCTTTCCGCGTTTTGAAGCTCTTGTACGCGTGTCTAAGCTCAGTGACAGTGAAGGGTGGGTCACATTTGTCATCTGGCATGCACTCCAGTGTTCGTTCTGCTAAGACTCTGATTTCCTTATGTTCTACAGAGTCATCATCAGGAATATCGTCCGGAAAGAACGTCATCGTTAGTGCTTGCACAGACTCTTCCGAGTTAAGTGCAGTACCATCTTTGACGATCGGCAAATCATCGTGACGTCTCCTGGTCCTGTTGATCACTCTGTAGATGCCATCCCACACACTCTCCTTGTCCTGTTTCTGACGAAAAGATTTCCACCCCTCGGTCTATAGCCTACTCGCCTCTGTTTCATACTCCTGCTTTGCCTTTAGGTACTGATTGACAACACATGTTCGGCGACATGGCGCAGCGCAACGTATCCTTCTTCTCTTGGTCATCATCACAGCCTTTAGCCGATCCAGTTCCTCGTTCCACCAGGACATGTAATTTTTTTTTTTAATTATTTGAATAGTTTCATTGGATTTGTTAGTCAAGACTTCAATAAAAAAAATTATTGTTGTTTGTTAAGTTTCTATATTACTAATGTTGTTTATTTTATCAATATACATATAAGTAATTTTCTAAAAGATTTTTTTTTAGTTTTATTTTAAATTCTTTCCATTTAGCTTCTTTTTGTATTATAAATTTTTGTATTACTCTGCTTAACGTTAATAGGTACCTTTCCAAAATTTATGTCAATTAATATAGCGTTGTGGTCTAAGGATACTGTATTGGTATCTACTTTCCACTGCCCCACGCGCCGAAGCAAGTTGTAGGAGCAGGACTTCTGTGTAGGTACTGTAGCTTTGCAATAAGACGACGTTGTAGTGGTAGTAACGAATATATTTTTGTCTTAACTTAGGCTAATTATATATTCAAAGTTGGTCACGCAAGTAATGCTTGTTGTACGGAGCTCACAATTAGTACGGCGACAATCACCGAGGGCGCGCGAACGGGACGTGCGCGCGCGGCTCATATAAAAGACGTGGCACGTAAAATCAGTTTCATTCGGCGCTTGATGCCGCGGTGAGCGGACGTGTATAAATCTTTATTGCAGCTACAGTGGTCCCCCCCTAGCGAAGCGTACGGGAGTCTTCACGATTCTGCCGGATCTTGTTTTTTTCTGGTGCTCTTCGGTTGTCGTCGTTGTCACTGAAGGTGTGGCGGCAATGTCAGTGGTGGGTATGAGGCTGTTATCATCCGTGCGTAGTGAATAAGCAGGTTTCAAGCGGTCGATTGATACGTTGATAGTGCGTGTAGGCAACCTTATCTTGTAGTATTTGTCGCTTCTCTCCAGGACAGGATACGGGCCTTCGTAGGGAAGTTGAAGCGGCTTCCGTACAGAATCAACACGTAGAAATACTGAATCGCATGTATGGAGATCTTGGTGAACAAATATGTTTTTATTGTTGCTGTGAGGTAGGTATTTAGGCGTCAGCTGTGTGATAACGCGGTGTAGTTCGTCAACGTACGTGTAGTCCATCTTGTTTGTTGTAGGTGTTGGTACGACGAAATCTCCCGGTAATCTTAGCGCTTGTCCGTATGTAAGCTGAGCGGCGCTTGTGTTCGTGTCGGTGCGAGTGACAGCACGTAGACCCATAAGTACTGTCGGTAATTCGTCGATCCATTTGCTACTTGTAGTCAATCTCGCCATCAATGCAGTTTTTAGTGAGCGGTGCTAGCGTTCTATAATACCGTTACTCTGCGGGTGGTAAGCAGTAGTACGTATTTTCTTGGCGCCGACAAGTCGTGTTAGTTCTGAAAACAGCTGACTCTCAAATTGTCTTCCTTGGTCCGTTGTTATGGTACTGGGCGAGCCGAATCGCGTTATCCATGCTTCATATACCGACTTCGCCACTGTATCAGCTGTTATTTCTCGTACGGGGATTGCTTCGGGCCAGTGCGTCGCGCGATCTATCATAGTTATAAGATAACGATGACCTTGCGCCGACGGTGGGAGCGGGCCAACGATATCAATGTGTAGGCATTGAAATCGGGCGCTTGGCGGGAACGTTGCAAGGTCGCTGTAGGTATGTCGTTGCACTTTCGATTGTTGACACGCAGTACATCCCTTAGCCCAGCGTCCAATGTCCGTGTTCATTGAAGGCCAGAAGTATCGTTCTTGCATCATTTTTCGTGTTGCGCGTATTCCGGGATGACTTATGTTGTGTAAGGCATCGAACGCAGTTCGTCGAAAATCAGCCGTTAGGTATGGACGTATATTGTTTGTAGACGTTTCGCAATAGATCTGATGGTTTGCCGTAGGTATAGCGATCTTCTTTAATGTTATGTTTGTTTGTTTGAGTAGGTCGGATATTGAATTATCTTGTTCTTGAGCGGCGGCGAGTTTTGTGTAGTCGATCGATGTAGGTATGTCGATCGCTTCTATTCGTGATAAGGCGTCGGCGACTGCATTGTTTATCCCGGTCACGTGTCGTATGTCCGTAGTGAATTCGCTAATGAATGATAGTTGGCGGCTTCGACGTTGTGTTTCGTTGTCCGACGGCGGCTTATGGATTGCGTATATGAGCGGTTTGTGATCTGTGTAGATAATGAGTTTTCTTCCCTCGAACGTTTTTCTAAAATGTTTTACGGCCATGTAGATAGATGATAGTTCTCGATCAAACGTGCTGTATCGTTGTTGTGCGTCGGAGAATTTCTTCGAGAAGTAGCCGAGAGGTACCCATTTGTTGTTCACGCGTTGATGTAGTACTGCGCCTGCACACTTGTTTGATGCGTCACACATTAGCGACATCGGGTGGTCCGCGGAAGGCGACGGATGAGCGAGTAAAGTTGCTTTTTGAATGCTAGCTTTACAGGCCTCAAATGCTTCTAGTGCTTCGGTAGTCCAGTTGATTACTGATTTGTCGCGTTTTTTAGAATTGTGTAGAAATGCGTTAAGCGGGGCGTGAATACATGCTGCATTCGGTGTGTTGTCGCGGTAGAAGTTAACCATTCCTAGGAAACGGCGTAGTTCTTCGACTGTTGTTGGCTTCGGGTATTCTGCGATGACCTTGACCTTCTCGTAGGGCGGCTTGATTCCTTCGCTTGATACGTCGTAGCCGAGAAATTTTACGTTTTCCTGAGCGAATACGCATTTTGATGGGTTGATCGTTATCCCGTATTCGTCTAATCTTCCTAGGACGGTGCGTAGGTCTTGGTAGGCGGTTTGTAGGCAGTCTGAAACCACGATCAGGTCGTCGACGAAGGGGAAAACAAAATCGAGTCCACTGAGTACTTGATGGATAAAACGTTGGAATGTCTGCCCGGCGTTCTTGAGACCTGGGCACATTCGCGGAAATTCAAATAACCCGAACGGTGTGGTGATTGCGGTCTTCTCGATATCAGGGCCATGGACGGGCAATTGTTGGTAAGCTCTGTTCAAATCTAGTACAGTAAAGACTTTCTTGTTATGTAGTAGGTATGTGAAATCTTTGAGTCGAGGCACGGGGTAGCGATCGGGCTTGGTTACCGCGTTTAGACGACTGTAGTCGCCGCATACTCGGATGTCACCGTTTTTCTTTGGGACGACGTGAAGCGGACTTGACCAAGGGCTTTTGCTTGGGCGGCATAGACCTTGTTCCATCATAATTTCAAATTCTTTCTTCGCAGCCAAGTAGCGATGCGGTGGTAATGATCGTGTTCTGCAGTGAAGTGGCGGGCCGGCGGTTTCGATGTAATGTTCGATGCGATGTTTGGGTGTTTGTTTCATGGAGGATGGACGAATGATATCCGGGTACTCGGCGAGGATTTGGTGAAAGTTTTGTCGATCATCGATGCTTCTTACGGTTGGCTCAGTAGATAGAGAGAGTGAAGTTTTGACGGATAAGTTCGTGACTTTATCGATGAGACAGCGGATTGCAGCATGTATGTCGACGAGTAGGTTATGATGTTTGAGAAAATCTGCACCGATGATGGGTTTGTTGACTGCGGCGATGACGAACTTCCATGTGTACGGTCTTCGTAGTTTCAGGTCTAGTACCAAAGTTTTCTCGCCATAAGTAGGTATTGTTGTGTTGTTAGCGGCGTACAGTTGAAACGATGTCGGAGCCATCTTCGTTCCTCTTTGCTTCGGTATGACAGATATGTTGGCGCCGGTGTCGATGAGGAAAGATAGACGTGAATTTCTATCTGTTATGAATAGGCGGTGCGATGTCAGGTGCGCGTCGGTTGCCGCCTCAGCCAACGCGGCAGTTAGTTTTCCGACGCGGGCGTCGACGATTCGAGACTACACGGTCTTGTGCATCGGTGAGCTTGCTTGCCGAACTTGCGATGATAATAACAAATGGACGGTGACTCGGTGCGCTGCGGCGTCCTACTGCGTGGCGGGCGTTGATTGCTCGGCGATCTTGTGTATCTATAGTCAGGGCGATCGTTCCACTGCTGACGTCTTGGTTGATATTCTTGTCGCGATCTCAATGCTTCTATTTCCTGCGTAAGTTGTTGGGCTTTCAGTTCTGCTAGTTCCTTCGTAAGATTGTCGATCTTCTCGTGTAGCGAGCGTAAGTCGTACGGAGTAGGTTCGCATTGACTTGACGCCCGTGAAGTACTCGCGATGTTATTAGCGGCGGCGAGGGCGTGAGTGGCAGTTGTGGCGGCTGTGCTTGATGTGCTTGCGATGGCGGAGACTTCGGGACGGGAATGTTCTAGTATCTTGTCGGCCATAGATGCGAGATCGTTGAGTTCTGAGTGTTTCGCTATGTTTTCACTCACGGCGAGGACGGCACGTATTGACTGTGGAAGATGGTTTGTCCACATAATACGTAGTGTTGATTCGGAGATGTTTTCACCGGCGAGGCTCTTCATACGTCGTAATAATTGTGACGGTTTCATATCACCTAGTTCTATCTCGGAGAGTAGACGCTGTACCTGCCGTTGCTCAGATTCCTCGTATACTTGCAGCAGGCGACATTTAATGGCTTCATATTTGTTCGTCTCCGGCGGGCGTAGAATTATGTCGGCGATTTCGTCGATGTCCTGTCTTTCCAGCTGCCCAACGACGAGCTCGTACATTGCCTTGTCGCCTTTCTTGTGCGGTGAAACGATAGCTTCGAATTGGACGAACCATAATCTAAGCCTATCGCGCCATATCGGTGGTATACGGAGATTTGTAGATACACCGGAGAGTTCTTGCTCGGGGATTGAGGTATTTGTTGTAGCCATGATGATCTCGTATAAATGCAGCAGGGATTTCTTATCCTTGAGGTTATGCAGCAGGGATTTCTTCGTCGGGGTCACCAATGTAGGAGCAGGACTTCTGTGTAGGTACTGTAGCTTTGCAATAAGACGACGTTGTAGTGGTAGTAACGAATATATTTTTGTCTTAACTTAGGCTAATTATATATACAAAGTTGGTCACGCAAGTAATGCTTGTTGTACGGAGCTCACAATTAGTACGGCGACAATCACCGAGGGCGCGCGAACGGGACGTGCGCGCGCGGCTCATATAAAAGACGTGGCACGTAAAATCAGTTTCATTCGGCGCTTGATGCCGCGGTGAGCGGACGTGTATAAATCTTTATTGCAGCTACAAAGTTATCGGAGCAGGCTGTGATGTCAACATGGCTCTTATACCTCTGCCCAGCCCTGATAGTGTCAAATGTTGGGACGCCACCACAATTCAGCACATGGAGGTTCAAATCAACCAGCGTCCCATGGAGAGCTTTTCCTCTTTCATCTTCTCTGTCGCTACCCCACCATGTGCTCCATGCATTCACGTCGCCACTCACTAGTATGTTGGATACGCCGGCATCAGAAACTATTTCCTTCAGCTGGTCTAAATCCGTTTCAATATCAAGTTCACCATCAAAATACAGGGATGGCAATACTACGGTTGTGTTTTCGATTTTAAGCTTTGCAACCGCTATGTTTCGAGTTGTTAGAGTAGAGCATAGGGTTATATCGATCTTGCTATCGAAAACAACTATGGCAGATTTGTTGACTGCGTTACCGCTCCTGATATTTTGTATCACTCTCATCCCTTGATATGTTTTCATTTCTCCCTGACTTCCAATGTAGGGTTTTTGCACTAGAGCAAACTATCTTCCTACGTCCAGCTTCGACAGTGAATTCTTCTGTTGCCAGCTTCTTTTTCTGGAGGTTGACCTGTACGACATGCCACTTTACAGCATAACTTGCCTCGCTGTTGTTTCCTGGAGCAACCTTAGCAGTAGGCTACCGCCGACCGCGCTAAAACATCCCATTTCTTGCGGGTTGGGCACTCTCTGTCAAACGCTTTGTGGGTACCAGTTTTTTTTGGCTCTGAAGCAGTTTTTGCAACTTGGTTTTTCGTTAAGAAAAAGAGAAGGGCAGTCTGCTTTCATATGCGGGTCTCCGCAATGGCTGCATAAGACTGCAGGTTCCGTGTAAACTTTCCTCGTATGTCCGTAGCAAAGGCACTTTGTGCATTGGACAAGCTGGCTTTGGTCTTGTACGACTACTCTCTGCAGGTCGACGTGTATCCTGCCCGCAGAGGTCAGTCGCCGCCACATGAAGGTAGGCACCTGCAGCACCACGTTGTTGGTCAGCGGGTTCCTGGCTCTACGCCGGTATCTCAGCCAAATCTCGCTATCGGTTTCATCGACCCCTTCAAGAAGGTGTCCGTTCTGAGTCCGGATGGCAGTCACAAGGTCATCATCGGTAATCTAAGTCATTACATCCCGTATGATGACCAAAGGATTTTCGTTGACTGTCTGAGCCACCTTCAGATCAGTGTTTGACTCTCGGATCTTGGTGGTCACCCTCTCGATTTGGTCTTTCCCCGAGCAGCTGATAACAACAGACTGGTTTCTGGCCTTCCTTACGTGGTCTACTCTAACCCCTGAAGTCTTGGCGTCTACCGCTGTTCTTATTTTCTCAATCACAGTGTCCGACGTGTATGCTTCCAGAGGCGATGACACTATGATTGAATGGAAGTTCATGCAGTGTACGTTTGAGCGGGTTTGTTTGGCTGCCATCTGTGCATATGAGAGTGGTCTTTCCGTTGCTGTCTCTTTCCTCTCTGCATGAGCTCTTACTTCTGTTCTAAGTTTTTTCACCTCGCTTATCTGTGTCTCTAAACGCTCGTTGATTTCCTTCTTTGTCGTTTCAATTTGTGTTGGAATCTGTTTTTTTACTTCGTCTTTTTCTATCAAGATTATTTTTATTCCCTTTATTTCTTTCAAAATTTCCTGGTTTCTGTCCGTATGTTCCTCTGAGCTCTTCCTTTCGTTTTCAACATAGGCCTTAGTCCCTTTACCTTCCGATGCCTTACCAACCTTTTTTACTATTTCATACAGTCCTTTAATGCACTCTAGTAATGTCTGCTTTATATCTCTCCGCAGGTTTCCTGACATCCCTATCTGTGCTTGGGCCTTCAGCATCATCGCTTGTGCTTCTTCTTCCAGCGACCTGGCTTTTGGCGGCGACTTCATCTTAGCCTCGATGTCACTGATACTCTTCCTTACTTGAGTGACTGCTGGGTTGGCGGATCCAGCCTGTTTACTGTCGCTGTTCTCGGAGGTTGGTGCATCGGGTTTCTTCGGCGTCCGGATCATCGTAACGCGTAAGTATGCTCACGTAAGTAAGTTTAAATAAGTGAGGTACCTATGCGTGTGGGTGGGTGTGTATGTGTGGACAAATGTAGATATGTGTAAATGAGTATAAGTAAGTGTATGGGAGATATCCCGATGCTTGCCAAGCTGGTAATTTGCAGCTTAATAAAGCTGCATATGTCTAATTTACACACAGTCTAAGTTGTATAGACGTAGACTGGTCAAAATAAATCTTAGTGTCAGTGTGTATATTATGTGTATGTTTTTGTGGATGTATCTAGGTGTGTGTAGATGCGTATAAGTGTGTGTATGGGCGATGTTCTGATACTTGTCCACCCGGTAACTTACAGCTCAATAAAGCTGTATATATCTAAATTACAGTATATGTTGTATAGACGTAGACTGGTCAGAATGAGTCTCAGTGTTAGTTGAGGTCAGCTAGGCGGTTCAATAAAACCGCTAGTGTCAAAATTATTTTAATTCGCCCACATCACTATGCAAATATGCAGAGTTCCTGCTCTAGATTGGGCCGTAATAAATAAAGATCACAGTAAGAATTAATAGAGTTCACAAACCCTGTCAAGTAATCCTAACAAATACTAAATCAAGCTAAAAACCTAATATATAAAAAAATAATACAACAACTTCCTGTATAACTAGTATAAATATGACTAGTTTATAAAGTCAACGACTCTGTCAACCCTAAACTTGTCTAAAACTGCAATAGCACGCGTCACAAGAAATACAGGAATAAAAAGAGACATTTTTTTCTCCGACTCTACCTTTGTAGAGTCAGTACGGTCACTTTAATAGTGTCGGCAGAAGCGCCGATTGACAAGCAGATAAACAAAAAAAACCGCGCTACGCTGCGCCTCCCCGTTCTAGAGTTAGCAGGGTTTAAGATTTTCCAATATGGCGGCCAAAATGGCCGACAGATTTTAAAACCCTGCTATCTCAGTCAGTTTTTGGCGAACAGAAACGTTGTTTTTTCACCACTGTCTGCGGCTCCTCCAGCTCTCACCCGCAACTAACAAAAAGGATGGTAGAAATTTATGACTCTACCAACGTAGAGTCGGATATCAGGCGGCTAGGCAAAGGCCAAGCATCTAGAATCCAAGCACGGCGAAATCGGCCCACGGGTGCAGAAGATATGGTGATTTCAAAATTTCCTAAATGGCGTTCTTGCGAAGTTTGGTCGCCTGTATCTTCCAAGTGCTTGTCTTGACGCCCTCTTGCGCGTTAGCCAATAATATCCGGCACGAAATTCTAACCTGGGTGATGCCTACTTTAAAAGATAAAAAATCCACGCGCTTCAAGTGAAAAAATGGGAATGATAATGAAAAAGTAATAAAATAATGAAAAAAGGTAGGTAGGTAGGTAGGTAGGTAGGTAGGTAGGTAGGTAGGTAGGTAGGTAGGTAGGTAGGTAGGTAGGTAGGTAGGTAGGTAGGTAGGTAGGTAGGTAGGTAGGTAGGTAGGTAGGTAGGTAGGTAGGTAGGTAGGTAGGTAGGTAGGTAGGTAGGTAGGTAGGTAGGTAGGTAGGTAGGTAGGTAGGTAGGTAGGTAGGTAGGTAGGTAGGTAGGTAGGTAGGTAGGTAGGTAGGTAGGTAGGTAGGTAGGTAGGTAGGTAGGTAGGTAGGTAGGTAGGTAGGTAGGTAGGTAGGTAGGTAGGTAGGTAGGTAGGTAGGTAGGTAGGTAGGTAGGTAGGTAGGTAGGTAGGTAGGTAGGTAGGTAGGTAGGTAGGTAGGTAGGTAGGTAGGTAGGTAGGTAGGTAGGTAGGTAGGTAGGTAGGTAGGTAGGTAGGTAGGTAGGTAGGTAGGTAGGTAGGTAGGTAGGTAGGTAGGTAGGTAGGTAGGTAGGTAGGTAGGTAGGTAGGTAGGTAGGTAGGTAGGTAGGTAGGTAGGTAGGTAGGTAGGTAGGTAGGTAGGTAGGTAGGTAGGTAGGTAGGTAGGTAGGTAGGTAGGTAGGTAGGTAGGTAGGTAGGTAGGTAGGTAGGTAGGTAGGTAGGTAGGTAGGTAGGTAGGTAGGTAGGTAGGTAGGTAGGTAGGTAGGTAGGTAGGTAGGTAGGTAGGTAGGTAGGTAGGTAGGTAGGTAGGTAGGTAGGTAGGTAGGTAGGTAGGTAGGTAGGTAGGTAGGTAGGTAGGTAGGTAGGTAGGTAGGTAGGTAGGTAGGTAGGTAGGTAGGTAGGTAGGTAGGTAGGTAGGTAGGTAGGTAGGTAGGTAGGTAGGTAGGTAGGTAGGTAGGTAGGTAGGTAGGTAGGTAGGTAGGTAGGTAGGTAGGTAGGTAGGTAGGTAGGTAGGTAGGTAGGTAGGTAGGTAGGTAGGTAGGTAGGTAGGTAGGTAGGTAGGTAGGTAGGTAGGTAGGTAGGTAGGTAGGTAGGTAGGTAGGTAGGTAGGTAGGTAGGTAGGTAGGTAGGTAGGTAGGTAGGTAGGTAGGTAGGTAGGTAGGTAGGTAGGTAGGTAGGTAGGTAGGTAGGTAGGTAGGTAGGTAGGTAGGTAGGTAGGTAGGTAGGTAGGTAGGTAGGTAGGTAGGTAGGTAGGTAGGTAGGTAGGTAGGTAGGTAGGTAGGTAGGTAGGTAGGTAGGTAGGTAGGTAGGTAGGTAGGTAGGTAGGTAGGTAGGTAGGTAGGTAGGTAGGTAGGTAGGTAGGTAGGTAGGTAGGTAGGTAGGTAGGTAGGTAGGTAGGTAGGTAGGTAGGTAGGTAGGTAGGTAGGTAGGTAGGTAGGTAGGTAGGTAGGTAGGTAGGTAGGTAGGTAGGTAGGTAGGTAGGTAGGTAGGTAGGTAGGTAGGTAGGTAGGTAGGTAGGTAGGTAGGTAGGTAGGTAGGTAGGTAGGTAGGTAGGTAGGTAGGTAGGTAGGTAGGTAGGTAGGTAGGTAGGTAGGTAGGTAGGTAGGTAGGTAGGTAGGTAGGTAGGTAGGTAGGTAGGTAGGTAGGTAGGTAGGTAGGTAGGTAGGTAGGTAGGT
>OV884039.1:0-7500 GCA_930367265.1 Catocala fraxini
GAATTTTTTGCCTTTAAATTTTTTTGTTTTTTGGCAAAAACTCTGAAATTTTTCAGCTATTTTTCATTAAACCGTCATTAATCGGCGCCAGGAATTTTTCCCCGTCGATCGCCACCCCTCTCGACCGCCCCCGATAGTGGGAAGTGCTAAATTTTATTGTCTAAATTCTAAATAAATCACGAACCGAGGTGTAATGGTACATCGTATTTCGAGACATTTTTGAGTAAATATTCATATTTTTTCACCGGGTTTTCAGCTGAAAGTCTTAATTCGTTTTGTCTAGCACAGCGCCACCGAAATTTTCAGTGTTGCCAACATTTCTGAACATTTCTGAATTTTTTGCCTTTAAATTTTTTTGTTTTTTGGCAAAAACTCTGAAATTTTTCAGCTATTTTTCATTAAACCGTCATTAATCGGCGCCAGGAATTTTTCCCCGTCGATCGCCACCCCTCTCGACCGCCCCCGATAGTGGGAAGTGCTAAATTTTATTGTCTAAATTCTAAATAAATCACGAACCGAGGTGTAATGGTACATCGTATTTCGAGACATTTTTGAGTAAATATTCATATTTTTTCACCGGGTTTTCAGCTGAAAGTCTTAATTCGTTTTGTCTAGCACAGCGCCACCGAAATTTTCAGTGTTGCCAACATTTCTGAACATTTCTGAATTTTTTGCCTTTAAATTTTTTTGTTTTTTGGCAAAAACTCTGAAATTTTTCAGCTATTTTTCATTAAACCGTCATTAATCGGCGCCAGGAATTTTTCCCCGTCGATCGCCACCCCTCTCGACCGCCCCCGATAGTGGGAAGTGCTAAATTTTATTGTCTAAATTCTAAATAAATCACGAACCGAGGTGTAATGGTACATCGTATTTCGAGACATTTTTGAGTAAATATTCATATTTTTTCACCGGGTTTTCAGCTGAAAGTCTTAATTCGTTTTGTCTAGCACAGCGCCACCGAAATTTTCAGTGTTGCCAACATTTCTGAACATTTCTGAATTTTTTGCCTTTAAATTTTTTTGTTTTTTGGCAAAAACTCTGAAATTTTTCAGCTATTTTTCATTAAACCGTCATTAATCGGCGCCAGGAATTTTTCCCCGTCGATCGCCACCCCTCTCGACCGCCCCCGATAGTGGGAAGTGCTAAATTTTATTGTCTAAATTCTAAATAAATCACGAACCGAGGTGTAATGGTACATCGTATTTCGAGACATTTTTGAGTAAATATTCATATTTTTTCACCGGGTTTTCAGCTGAAAGTCTTAATTCGTTTTGTCTAGCACAGCGCCACCGAAATTTTCAGTGTTGCCAACATTTCTGAACATTTCTGAATTTTTTGCCTTTAAATTTTTTTGTTTTTTGGCAAAAACTCTGAAATTTTTCAGCTATTTTTCATTAAACCGTCATTAATCGGCGCCAGGAATTTTTCCCCGTCGATCGCCACCCCTCTCGACCGCCCCCGATAGTGGGAAGTGCTAAATTTTATTGTCTAAATTCTAAATAAATCACGAACCGAGGTGTAATGGTACATCGTATTTCGAGACATTTTTGAGTAAATATTCATATTTTTTCACCGGGTTTTCAGCTGAAAGTCTTAATTCGTTTTGTCTAGCACAGCGCCACCGAAATTTTCAGTGTTGCCAACATTTCTGAACATTTCTGAATTTTTTGCCTTTAAATTTTTTTGTTTTTTGGCAAAAACTCTGAAATTTTTCAGCTATTTTTCATTAAACCGTCATTAATCGGCGCCAGGAATTTTTCCCCGTCGATCGCCACCCCTCTCGACCGCCCCCGATAGTGGGAAGTGCTAAATTTTATTGTCTAAATTCTAAATAAATCACGAACCGAGGTGTAATGGTACATCGTATTTCGAGACATTTTTGAGTAAATATTCATATTTTTTCACCGGGTTTTCAGCTGAAAGTCTTAATTCGTTTTGTCTAGCACAGCGCCACCGAAATTTTCAGTGTTGCCAACATTTCTGAACATTTCTGAATTTTTTGCCTTTAAATTTTTTTGTTTTTTGGCAAAAACTCTGAAATTTTTCAGCTATTTTTCATTAAACCGTCATTAATCGGCGCCAGGAATTTTTCCCCGTCGATCGCCACCCCTCTCGACCGCCCCCGATAGTGGGAAGTGCTAAATTTTATTGTCTAAATTCTAAATAAATCACGAACCGAGGTGTAATGGTACATCGTATTTCGAGACATTTTTGAGTAAATATTCATATTTTTTCACCGGGTTTTCAGCTGAAAGTCTTAATTCGTTTTGTCTAGCACAGCGCCACCGAAATTTTCAGTGTTGCCAACATTTCTGAACATTTCTGAATTTTTTGCCTTTAAATTTTTTTGTTTTTTGGCAAAAACTCTGAAATTTTTCAGCTATTTTTCATTAAACCGTCATTAATCGGCGCCAGGAATTTTTCCCCGTCGATCGCCACCCCTCTCGACCGCCCCCGATAGTGGGAAGTGCTAAATTTTATTGTCTAAATTCTAAATAAATCACAACCGAGGTGTAATGGTACATCGTATTTCGAGACATTTTTGAGTAAATATTCATATTTTTTCACCGGGTTTTCAGCTGAAAGTCTTAATTCGTTTTGTCTAGCACAGCGCCACCGAAATTTTCAGTGTTGCCAACATTTCTGAACATTTCTGAATTTTTTGCCTTTAAATTTTTTTGTTTTTTGGCAAAAACTCTGAAATTTTTCAGCTATTTTTCATTAAACCGTCATTAATCGGCGCCAGGAATTTTTCCCCGTCGATCGCCACCCCTCTCGACCGCCCCCGATAGTGGGAAGTGCTAAATTTTGATTGTCTAAATTCTAAATAAATCACGAACCGAGGTGTAATGGTACATCGTATTTCGAGACATTTTTGAGTAAATATTCATATTTTTTCACCGGGTTTTCAGCTGAAAGTCTTAATTCGTTTTGTCTAGCACAGCGCCACCGAAATTTTCAGTGTTGCCAACATTTCTGAACATTTCTGAATTTTTTGCCTTTAAATTTTTTTGTTTTTTGGCAAAAACTCTGAAATTTTTCAGCTATTTTTCATTAAACCGTCATTAATCGGCGCCAGGAATTTTTCCCCGTCGATCGCCACCCCTCTCGACCGCCCCCGATAGTGGGAAGTGCTAAATTTTGATTGTCTAAATTCTAAATAAATCACGAACCGAGGTGTAATGGTACATCGTATTTCGAGACATTTTTGAGTAAATATTCATATTTTTTCACCGGGTTTTCAGCTGAAAGTCTTAATTCGTTTTGTCTAGCACAGCGCCACCGAAATTTTCAGTGTTGCCAACATTTCTGAACATTTCTGAATTTTTTGCCTTTAAATTTTTTTGTTTTTTGGCAAAAACTCTGAAATTTTTCAGCTATTTTTCATTAAACCGTCATTAATCGGCGCCAGGAATTTTTCCCCGTCGATCGCCACCCCTCTCGACCGCCCCCGATAGTGGGAAGTGCTAAATTTTATTGTCTAAATTCTAAATAAATCACGAACCGAGGTGTAATGGTACATCGTATTTCGAGACATTTTTGAGTAAATATTCATATTTTTTCACCGGGTTTTCAGCTGAAAGTCTTAATTCGTTTTGTCTAGCACAGCGCCACCGAAATTTTCAGTGTTGCCAACATTTCTGAACATTTCTGAATTTTTTGCCTTTAAATTTTTTTGTTTTTTGGCAAAAACTCTGAAATTTTTCAGCTATTTTTCATTAAACCGTCATTAATCGGCGCCAGGAATTTTTCCCCGTCGATCGCCACCCCTCTCGACCGCCCCCGATAGTGGGAAGTGCTAAATTTTATTGTCTAAATTCTAAATAAATCACGAACCGAGGTGTAATGGTACATCGTATTTCGAGACATTTTTGAGTAAATATTCATATTTTTTCACCGGGTTTTCAGCTGAAAGTCTTAATTCGTTTTGTCTAGCACAGCGCCACCGAAATTTTCAGTGTTGCCAACATTTCTGAACATTTCTGAATTTTTTGCCTTTAAATTTTTTTGTTTTTTGGCAAAAACTCTGAAATTTTTCAGCTATTTTTCATTAAACCGTCATTAATCGGCGCCAGGAATTTTTCCCCGTCGATCGCCACCCCTCTCGACCGCCCCCGATAGTGGGAAGTGCTAAATTTTATTGTCTAAATTCTAAATAAATCACGAACCGAGGTGTAATGGTACATCGTATTTCGAGACATTTTTGAGTAAATATTCATATTTTTTCACCGGGTTTTCAGCTGAAAGTCTTAATTCGTTTTGTCTAGCACAGCGCCACCGAAATTTTCAGTGTTGCCAACATTTCTGAACATTTCTGAATTTTTTGCCTTTAAATTTTTTTGTTTTTTGGCAAAAACTCTGAAATTTTTCAGCTATTTTTCATTAAACCGTCATTAATCGGCGCCAGGAATTTTTCCCCGTCGATCGCCACCCCTCTCGACCGCCCCCGATAGTGGGAAGTGCTAAATTTTATTGTCTAAATTCTAAATAAATCACGAACCGAGGTGTAATGGTACATCGTATTTCGAGACATTTTTGAGTAAATATTCATATTTTTTCACCGGGTTTTCAGCTGAAAGTCTTAATTCGTTTTGTCTAGCACAGCGCCACCGAAATTTTCAGTGTTGCCAACATTTCTGAACATTTCTGAATTTTTTGCCTTTAAATTTTTTTGTTTTTTGGCAAAAACTCTGAAATTTTTCAGCTATTTTTCATTAAACCGTCATTAATCGGCGCCAGGAATTTTTCCCCGTCGATCGCCACCCCTCTCGACCGCCCCCGATAGTGGGAAGTGCTAAATTTTATTGTCTAAATTCTAAATAAATCACGAACCGAGGTGTAATGGTACATCGTATTTCGAGACATTTTTGAGTAAATATTCATATTTTTTCACCGGGTTTTCAGCTGAAAGTCTTAATTCGTTTTGTCTAGCACAGCGCCACCGAAATTTTCAGTGTTGCCAACATTTCTGAACATTTCTGAATTTTTTGCCTTTAAATTTTTTTGTTTTTTGGCAAAAACTCTGAAATTTTTCAGCTATTTTTCATTAAACCGTCATTAATCGGCGCCAGGAATTTTTCCCCGTCGATCGCCACCCCTCTCGACCGCCCCCGATAGTGGGAAGTGCTAAATTTTGATTGTCTAAATTCTAAATAAATCACGAACCGAGGTGTAATGGTACATCGTATTTCGAGACATTTTTGAGTAAATATTCATATTTTTTCACCGGGTTTTCAGCTGAAAGTCTTAATTCGTTTTGTCTAGCACAGCGCCACCGAAATTTTCAGTGTTGCCAACATTTCTGAACATTTCTGAATTTTTTGCCTTTAAATTTTTTTGTTTTTTGGCAAAAACTCTGAAATTTTTCAGCTATTTTTCATTAAACCGTCATTAATCGGCGCCAGGAATTTTTCCCCGTCGATCGCCACCCCTCTCGACCGCCCCCGATAGTGGGAAGTGATAAATTTTGAAAATTTTCACCCCACCCAACCCACCCTTTTATCATTTTTAAGTACAATTGGACGCTTTTCCAGAGTCTTCTCTATTGAATAGATAGTACGACAGGGATCCTATCGGTATCTGAAAGGGAAAAATCGGATTAAAAATAAGCTTACTCTAGTAACTTACCTTCTGCTTTATGCTAGCTTAACTTATGAAGTTACTCTTTTATTAATTTTAAATTTAGTTCTATTTTCTGACAAATTGTGACATATGTTTGCTTAGTTTTTTGACAAGTGAACTTAATCTTAAGCTATTTACTTGACTCATTTGAACGACACAGTCCCCCCTAGAATGTTCCGCACGCCAGTGAAAGGGACAAGTATGGAAAAAAGCCCCAGGAGGGCCTCAACATCTCCAAAAGAGACAGAGACGACAGGATCGTCCAGCAAAAACGAGACCTCACAAGTGAGGAGAAGTATTGGAGAATGGGAAACGAAAGGACCACTTATTAAGCAAGTCCTTCCAAAACAGACACAAAAAGCGAATTTACCGCAAGAAACAAAGGAAGGACCAAAACGAGCCTCAGCGGAAGCCCTTGACACTTCACCTGGGAAGGACAAACAACAGGCAAAACCCACCGACAGGGTGAGCCAGGCCCGGATCTGGCTCCGGAAAGCGAAAACCCACCTTAGTGAGTCTCGAAATCTAAAGACAGACCTAAAGACCGGGATCACCCTGGCGCTGGATGAAATGTATAAACTAATAAAGGAAGAAGCCGGGGAAGAAAAGAAAGGACAACATGCGAAAAGGGATGGGACTTTTATAAAGGAAAAGAGTGAAAAAGGGACAATGATAGTAGGACAGGAAGAAAATATGGATAACAGGGAAGTGATAAAAATGCTACAATGGCAAAAACAAAAAATTGAGGATACTTACCTGGAAATGAAGAAAGTGCAGGAAGCCATCACGACCCTGCAAAACTCCACGTCGACACAGATGATGACCTACGCAGAAGCAGCATCAGCAACAGCCAACCTGAAACAGACAGAAGAAACAAATTTTAAACTGGATAGTATAAACCAGCGCATAGATGACTTGACAAAAGTCCACCTGGAGTTCCGAGAAGATCTGGGACAGACAAAGTTAGCAACGTACGCAGAAGCTCTACAAGGACGGACAAATGTAAACCCGCCACCTAAGCCGCACCACTCAATAATAGTAACTTCCACAGATGAACTAGATACCAGCGAAGAGGTGCTGGAAAAAATTAGAAAAACCGTAGTTGCGAAAGACGGTGACATAAGAATTGACAAAATAAGAAAAGTCAAAAGTAGTAAAGTGGTAATAAGCTGCGACTCAGAAGAGAACATCCAGAAAGTAGTGAAAAAAATTGGATCTAATAAAGAACTACAAGTGCAAAAAGCCACCAATAAAGACCCGTTGGTGATCGTGAGGGATATTCTCACCTACAACACGGATGACGATATCACCGCGGCTATAAAACATCAAAATAGCCAACTCGTTGGAGATATTCCAGAAAGCGAGTACAGAGTTGCGGTGAAATACCGACGTAGGGCGAGAAACCCCCACGAAAACCACGTAATACTACAAGTTTCACCAGCAGTTTACCAAAGACTGATAGTGGCAGGAGCAATTTATATTGACTTGCAGAGGAGACAGGTCAGAGATCAGTCGCCCCTTATCCAATGCACAAAATGCCTCGGATATGGCCACGGCAAAAAACTCTGTACCCACTCGGAAACCTTATGCAGCCATTGCTCCGGCCCGCATCTGCGAGCTGAATGTCCAGTCTACCAGGCCGGAGAAATAGCGACTTGTAAAAATTGTCACCTAGCCAAGCTGGATAAAACTGACCATAACGCGTTCGATCTTACGTGTCCCATTAAGAAAAAATGGGATATAATAGCGAGATCGAGCGTAGCTTACTGCTAAGGGCCAACTACAAAAACTATACTTTGTTCAAGCCAACCTGCAGCATAAACATCTAGCCACACAGAAAGCTATAGATATAAAGTCAAAACACAACCTGGACGTCAG
>OV884039.1:10000-22500 GCA_930367265.1 Catocala fraxini
CTAACCTAACCTAACCTAACCTAACCTAACCTAACCTAACCTAACCTAACCTAACCTAACCTAACCTAACCTAACCTAACCTAACCTAACCTAACCTAACCTAACCTAACCTAACCTAACCTAACCTAACCTAACCTAACCTAACCTAACCTAACCTAACCTAACCTAACCTAACCTAACCTAACCTAACCTAACCTAACCTAACCTAACCTAACCTAACCTAACCTAACCTAACCTAACCTAACCTAACCTAACCTAACCTAACCTAACCTAACCTAACCTAACCTAACCTAACCTAACCTAACCTAACCTAACCTAACCTAACCTAACCTAACCTAACCTAACCTAACCTAACCTAACCTAACCTAACCTAACCTAACCTAACCTAACCTAACCTAACCTAACCTAACCTAACCTAACCTAACCTAACCTAACCTAACCTAACCTAACCTAACCTAACCTAACCTAACCTAACCTAACCTAACCTAACCTAACCTAACCTAACCTAACCTAACCTAACCTAACCTAACCTAACCTAACCTAACCTAACCTAACCTAACCTAACCTAACCTAACCTAACCTAACCTAACCTAACCTAACCTAACCTAACCTAACCTAACCTAACCTAACCTAACCTAACCTAACCTAACCTAACCTAACCTAACCTAACCTAACCTAACCTAACCTAACCTAACCTAACCTAACCTAACCTAACCTAACCTAACCTAACCTAACCTAACCTAACCTAACCTAACCTAACCTAACCTAACCTAACCTAACCTAACCTAACCTAACCTAACCTAACCTAACCTAACCTAACCTAACCTAACCTAACCTAACCTAACCTAACCTAACCTAACCTAACCTAACCTAACCTAACCTAACCTAACCTAACCTAACCTAACCTAACCTAACCTAACCTAACCTAACCTAACCTAACCTAACCTAACCTAACCTAACCTAACCTAACCTAACCTAACCTAACCTAACCTAACCTAACCTAACCTAACCTAACCTAACCTAACCTAACCTAACCTAACCTAACCTAACCTAACCTAACCTAACCTAACCTAACCTAACCTAACCTAACCTAACCTAACCTAACCTAACCTAACCTAACCTAACCTAACCTAACCTAACATAACCTAACCTAACCTAACCTAACCTAACCTAACCTAACCTAACCTAACCTAACCTAACCTAACCTAACCTAACCTAACCTAACCTAACCTAACCTAACCTAACCTAACCTAACCTAACCTAACCTAACCTAACCTAACCTAACCTAACCTAACCTAACCTAACCTAACCTAACCTAACCTAACCTAACCTAACCTAACCTAACCTAACCTAACCTAACCTAACCTAACCTAACCTAACCTAACCTAACCTAACCTAACCTAACCTAACCTAACCTAACCTAACCTAACCTAACCTAACCTAACCTAACCTAACCTAACCTAACCTAACCTAACCTAACCTAACCTAACCTAACCTAACCTAACCTAACCTAACCTAACCTAACCTAACCTAACCTAACCTAACCTAACCTAACCTAACCTAACCTAACCTAACCTAACCTAACCTAACCTAACCTAACCTAACCTAACCTAACCTAACCTAACCTAACCTAACCTAACCTAACCTAACCTAACCTAACCTAACCTAACCTAACCTAACCTAACCTAACCTAACCTAACCTAACCTAACCTAACCTAACCTAACCTAACCTAACCTAACCTAACCTAACCTAACCTAACCTAACCTAACCTAACCTAACCTAACCTAACCTAACCTAACCTAACCTAACCTAACCTAACCTAACCTAACCTAACCTAACCTAACCTAACCTAACCTAACCTAACCTAACCTAACCTAACCTAACCTAACCTAACCTAACCTAACCTAACCTAACCTAACCTAACCTAACCTAACCTAACCTAACCTAACCTAACCTAACCTAACCTAACCTAACCTAACCTAACCTAACCTAACCTAACCTAACCTAACCTAACCTAACCTAACCTAACCTAACCTAACCTAACCTAACCTAACCTAACCTAACCTAACCTAACCTAACCTAACCTAACCTAACCTAACCTAACCTAACCTAACCTAACCTAACCTAACCTAACCTAACCTAACCTAACCTAACCTAACCTAACCTAACCTAACCTAACCTAACCTAACCTAACCTAACCTAACCTAACCTAACCTAACCTAACCTAACCTAACCTAACCTAACCTAACCTAACCTAACCTAACCTAACCTAACCTAACCTAACCTAACCTAACCTAACCTAACCTAACCTAACCTAACCTAACCTAACCTAACCTAACCTAACCTAACCTAACCTAACCTAACCTAACCTAACCTAACCTAACCTAACCTAACCTAACCTAACCTAACCTAACCTAACCTAACCTAACCTAACCTAACCTAACCTAACCTAACCTAACCTAACCTAACCTAACCTAACCTAACCTAACCTAACCTAACCTAACCTAACCTAACCTAACCTAACCTAACCTAACCTAACCTAACCTAACCTAACCTAACCTAACCTAACCTAACCTAACCTAACCTAACCTAACCTAACCTAACCTAACCTAACCTAACCTAACCTAACCTAACCTAACCTAACCTAACCTAACCTAACCTAACCTAACCTAACCTAACCTAACCTAACCTAACCTAACCTAACCTAACCTAACCTAACCTAACCTAACCTAACCTAACCTAACCTAACCTAACCTAACCTAACCTAACCTAACCTAACCTAACCTAACCTAACCTAACCTAACCTAACCTAACCTAACCTAACCTAACCTAACCTAACCTAACCTAACCTAACCTAACCTAACCTAACCTAACCTAACCTAACCTAACCTAACCTAACCTAACCTAACCTAACCTAACCTAACCTAACCTAACCTAACCTAACCTAACCTAACCTAACCTAACCTAACCTAACCTAACCTAACCTAACCTAACCTAACCTAACCTAACCTAACCTAACCTAACCTAACCTAACCTAACCTAACCTAACCTAACCTAACCTAACCTAACCTAACCTAACCTAACCTAACCTAACCTAACCTAACCTAACCTAACCTAACCTAACCTAACCTAACCTAACCTAACCTAACCTAACCTAACCTAACCTAACCTAACCTAACCTAACCTAACCTAACCTAACCTAACCTAACCTAACCTAACCTAACCTAACCTAACCTAACCTAACCTAACCTAACCTAACCTAACCTAACCTAACCTAACCTAACCTAACCTAACCTAACCTAACCTAACCTAACCTAACCTAACCTAACCTAACCTAACCTAACCTAACCTAACCTAACCTAACCTAACCTAACCTAACCTAACCTAACCTAACCTAACCTAACCTAACCTAACCTAACCTAACCTAACCTAACCTAACCTAACCTAACCTAACCTAACCTAACCTAACCTAACCTAACCTAACCTAACCTAACCTAACCTAACCTAACCTAACCTAACCTAACCTAACCTAACCTAACCTAACCTAACCTAACCTAACCTAACCTAACCTAACCTAACCTAACCTAACCTAACCTAACCTAACCTAACCTAACCTAACCTAACCTAACCTAACCTAACCTAACCTAACCTAACCTAACCTAACCTAACCTAACATAACCTAACCTAACCTAACCTAACCTAACCTAACCTAACCTAACCTAACCTAACCTAACCTAACCTAACCTAACCTAACCTAACCTAACCTAACCTAACCTAACCTAACCTAACCTAACCTAACCTAACCTAACCTAACCTAACCTAACCTAACCTAACCTAACCTAACCTAACCTAACCTAACCTAACCTAACCTAACCTAACCTAACCTAACCTAACCTAACCTAACCTAACCTAACCTAACCTAACCTAACCTAACCTAACCTAACCTAACCTAACCTAACCTAACCTAACCTAACCTAACCTAACCTAACCTAACCTAACCTAACCTAACCTAACCTAACCTAACCTAACCTAACCTAACCTAACCTAACCTAACCTAACCTAACCTAACCTAACCTAACCTAACCTAACCTAACCTAACCTAACCTAACCTAACCTAACCTAACCTAACCTAACCTAACCTAACCTAACCTAACCTAACCTAACCTAACCTAACCTAACCTAACCTAACCTAACCTAACCTAACCTAACCTAACCTAACCTAACCTAACCTAACCTAACCTAACCTAACCTAACCTAACCTAACCTAACCTAACCTAACCTAACCTAACCTAACCTAACCTAACCTAACCTAACCTAACCTAACCTAACCTAACCTAACCTAACCTAACCTAACCTAACCTAACCTAACCTAACCTAACCTAACCTAACCTAACCTAACCTAACCTAACCTAACCTAACCTAACCTAACCTAACCTAACCTAACCTAACCTAACCTAACCTAACCTAACCTAACCTAACCTAACCTAACCTAACCTAACCTAACCTAACCTAACCTAACCTAACCTAACCTAACCTAACCTAACCTAACCTAACCTAACCTAACCTAACCTAACCTAACCTAACCTAACCTAACCTAACCTAACCTAACCTAACCTAACCTAACCTAACCTAACCTAACCTAACCTAACCTAACCTAACCTAACCTAACCTAACCTAACCTAACCTAACCTAACCTAACCTAACCTAACCTAACCTAACCTAACCTAACCTAACCTAACCTAACCTAACCTAACCTAACCTAACCTAACCTAACCTAACCTAACCTAACCTAACCTAACCTAACCTAACCTAACCTAACCTAACCTAACCTAACCTAACCTAACCGAGTAAATATTCATATTTTTTCACCGGGTTTTCAGCTGAAAGTCTTAATTCGTTTTGTCTAGCACAGCGCCACCGAAATTTTCAGTGTTGCCAACATTTCTGAACATTTCTGAATTTTTTGCCTTTAAATTTTTTTGTTTTTTGGCAAAAACTCTGAAATTTTTCAGCTATTTTTCATTAAACCGTCATTAATCGGCGCCAGGAATTTTTCCCCGTCGATCGCCACCCCTCTCGACCGCCCCCGATAGTGGGAAGTGCTAAATTTTGATTGTCTAAATTCTAAATAAATCACGAACCGAGGTGTAATGGTACATCGTATTTCGAGACATTTTTGAGTAAATATTCATATTTTTTCACCGGGTTTTCAGCTGAAAGTCTTAATTCGTTTTGTCTAGCACAGCGCCACCGAAATTTTCAGTGTTGCCAACATTTCTGAACATTTCTGAATTTTTTGCCTTTAAATTTTTTTGTTTTTTGGCAAAAACTCTGAAATTTTTCAGCTATTTTTCATTAAACCGTCATTAATCGGCGCCAGGAATTTTTCCCCGTCGATCGCCACCCCTCTCGACCGCCCCCGATAGTGGGAAGTGCTAAATTTTGATTGTCTAAATTCTAAATAAATCACGAACCGAGGTGTAATGGTACATCGTATTTCGAGACATTTTTGAGTAAATATTCATATTTTTTCACCGGGTTTTCAGCTGAAAGTCTTAATTCGTTTTGTCTAGCACAGCGCCACCGAAATTTTCAGTGTTGCCAACATTTCTGAACATTTCTGAATTTTTTGCCTTTAAATTTTTTTTGTTTTTTGGCAAAAACTCTGAAATTTTTCAGCTATTTTTCATTAAACCGTCATTAATCGGCGCCAGGAATTTTTCCCCGTCGATCGCCACCCCTCTCGACCGCCCCCGATAGTGGGAAGTGCTAAATTTTGATTGTCTAAATTCTAAATAAATCACGAACCGAGGTGTAATGGTACATCGTATTTCGAGACATTTTTGAGTAAATATTCATATTTTTTCACCGGGTTTTCAGCTGAAAGTCTTAATTCGTTTTGTCTAGCACAGCGCCACCGAAATTTTCAGTGTTGCCAACATTTCTGAACATTTCTGAATTTTTTGCCTTTAAATTTTTTTGTTTTTTGGCAAAAACTCTGAAATTTTTCAGCTATTTTTCATTAAACCGTCATTAATCGGCGCCAGGAATTTTTCCCCGTCGATCGCCACCCCTCTCGACCGCCCCCGATAGTGGGAAGTGCTAAATTTTGATTGTCTAAATTCTAAATAAATCACGAACCGAGGTGTAATGGTACATCGTATTTCGAGACATTTTTGAGTAAATATTCATATTTTTTCACCGGGTTTTCAGCTGAAAGTCTTAATTCGTTTTGTCTAGCACAGCGCCACCGAAATTTTCAGTGTTGCCAACATTTCTGAACATTTCTGAATTTTTTGCCTTTAAATTTTTTTGTTTTTTGGCAAAAACTCTGAAATTTTTCAGCTATTTTTCATTAAACCGTCATTAATCGGCGCCAGGAATTTTTCCCCGTCGATCGCCACCCCTCTCGACCGCCCCCGATAGTGGGAAGTGCTAAATTTTGATTGTCTAAATTCTAAATAAATCACGAACCGAGGTGTAATGGTACATCGTATTTCGAGACATTTTTGAGTAAATATTCATATTTTTTCACCGGGTTTTCAGCTGAAAGTCTTAATTCGTTTTGTCTAGCACAGCGCCACCGAAATTTTCAGTGTTGCCAACATTTCTGAACATTTCTGAATTTTTTGCCTTTAAATTTTTTTGTTTTTTGGCAAAAACTCTGAAATTTTTCAGCTATTTTTCATTAAACCGTCATTAATCGGCGCCAGGAATTTTTCCCCGTCGATCGCCACCCCTCTCGACCGCCCCCGATAGTGGGAAGTGCTAAATTTTGATTGTCTAAATTCTAAATAAATCACGAACCGAGGTGTAATGGTACATCGTATTTCGAGACATTTTTGAGTAAATATTCATATTTTTTCACCGGGTTTTCAGCTGAAAGTCTTAATTCGTTTTGTCTAGCACAGCGCCACCGAAATTTTCAGTGTTGCCAACATTTCTGAACATTTCTGAATTTTTTGCCTTTAAATTTTTTTGTTTTTTGGCAAAAACTCTGAAATTTTTCAGCTATTTTTCATTAAACCGTCATTAATCGGCGCCAGGAATTTTTCCCCGTCGATCGCCACCCCTCTCGACCGCCCCCGATAGTGGGAAGTGATAAATTTTGAAAATTTTCACCCCACCCAACCCACCCTTTTATCATTTTTAAGTACAATTGGACGCTTTTCCAGAGTCTTCTCTATTGAATAGATAGTACGACAGGGATCCTATCGGTATCTGAAAGGGAAAAATCGGATTAAAAATAAGCTTACTCTAGTAACTTACCTTCTGCTTTATGCTAGCTTAACTTATGAAGTTACTCTTTTATTAATTTTAAATTTAGTTCTATTTTCTGACAAATTGTGACATATGTTTGCTTAGTTTTTTGACAAGTGAACTTAATCTTAAGCTATTTACTTGACTCATTTGAACGACACAGTCCCCCCTAGAATGTTCCGCACGCCAGTGAAAGGGACAAGTATGGAAAAAAGCCCCAGGAGGGCCTCAACATCTCCAAAAGAGACAGAGACGACAGGATCGTCCAGCAAAAACGAGACCTCACAAGTGAGGAGAAGTATTGGAGAATGGGAAACGAAAGGACCACTTATTAAGCAAGTCCTTCCAAAACAGACACAAAAAGCGAATTTACCGCAAGAAACAAAGGAAGGACCAAAACGAGCCTCAGCGGAAGCCCTTGACACTTCACCTGGGAAGGACAAACAACAGGCAAAACCCACCGACAGGGTGAGCCAGGCCCGGATCTGGCTCCGGAAAGCGAAAACCCACCTTAGTGAGTCTCGAAATCTAAAGACAGACCTAAAGACCGGGATCACCCTGGCGCTGGATGAAATGTATAAACTTATAAAGGAAGAAGCCGGGGAAGAAAAGAAAGGACAACATGCGAAAAGGGATGGGACTTTTATAAAGGAAAAGAGTGAAAAAGGGACAATGATAGTAGGACAGGAAGAAAATATGGATAACAGGGAAGTGATAAAAATGCTACAATGGCAAAAACAAAAAATTGAGGATACTTACCTGGAAATGAAGAAAGTGCAGGAAGCCATCACGACCCTGCAAAACTCCACGTCGACACAGATGATGACCTACGCAGAAGCAGCATCAGCAACAGCCAACCTGAAACAGACAGAAGAAACAAACTTTAAACTGGATAGTATAAACCAGCGCATAGATGACTTGACAAAAGTCCACCTGGAGTTCCGAGAAGATCTGGGACAGACAAAGTTAGCAACGTACGCAGAAGCTCTACAAGGACGGACAAATGTAAACCCGCCACCTAAGCCGCACCACTCAATAATAGTAACTTCCACAGATGAACTAGATACCAGCGAAGAGGTGCTGGAAAAAATTAGAAAAACCGTAGTTGCGAAAGACGGTGACATAAGAATTGACAAAATAAGAAAAGTCAAAAGTAGTAAAGTGGTAATAAGCTGCGACTCAGAAGAGAACATCCAGAAAGTAGTGAAAAAAATTGGATCTAATAAAGAACTACAAGTGCAAAAAGCCACCAATAAAGACCCGTTGGTGATCGTGAGGGATATTCTCACCTACAACACGGATGACGATATCACCGCGGCTATAAAACATCAAAATAGCCAACTCGTTGGAGATATTCCAGAAAGCGAGTACAGAGTTGCGGTGAAATACCGACGTAGGGCGAGAAACCCCCACGAAAACCACGTAATACTACAAGTTTCACCAGCAGTTTACCAAAGACTGATAGTGGCAGGAGCAATTTATATTGACTTGCAGAAGAGACAGGTCAGAGATCAGTCGCCCCTTATCCAATGCACAAAATGCCTCGGATATGGCCACGGCAAAAAACTCTGTACCCACTCGGAAACCTTATGCAGCCATTGCTCCGGCCCGCATCTGCGAGCTGAATGTCCAGTCTACCAGGCCGGAGAAATAGCGACTTGTAAAAATTGTCACCTAGCCAAGCTGGATAAAACTGACCATAACGCGTTCGATCTTACGTGTCCCATTAAGAAAAAATGGGATATAATAGCGAGATCGAGCGTAGCTTACTGCTAAGGGCCAACTACAAAAACTATACTTTGTTCAAGCCAACCTGCAGCATAAACATCTAGCCACACAGAAAGCTATAGATATAAAGTCAAAACACAACCTGGACGTCAGTACTGAGAAACTGGAAGAATGGATGTGTAATATCTTTGAGAGGGGACTTCTTGGCCTACTGACAACGGGTCGCCAAGGAAGCTATATAGAAATAAAAGTAGTAGTATAAGAAATATATGTACATTATATATATGAAGTATATAGAAATGGCACATATATAAAAAAGCAAACCTAAATAAATTAAGCGGAAAGTCTAGAATAATCATAGCAAGTAGAAAGTATAGTTAAAGTAAAAGTAGATATAGACGAATTATGCATAAGGTTTAGAACAATCAGCAAGTAGAAAATATAGTAAAAGTAAAAGTAGTAATAGACGAAGTAAAAGTAAAATATAGTAAAGTAAAAGTAGTAATAGACGAAGTAAAAGTAAAATATAGTAAAGTAAAAGTAGTAATAGAAGAAGGGGGAGTCATCATCATGTGTCGCCACAATGTCATAAATCCCGTATAGCAATAAATTCATTGGAATAAAAAGGGCATCGACTTCCATATCGATGGTGCGAAACTATTAACAAAAAAAAAAAAAAAAAAAAAAAAAAAAAAAAAAAAAAAAAAAAAAAAAAACCTAACCTAACCTAACCTAACCTAACCTAACCTAACCTAACCTAACCTAACCTAACCTAACCTAACCTAACCTAACCTAACCTAACCTAACCTAACCTAACCTAACCTAACCTAACCTAACCTAACCTAACCTAACCTAACCTAACCTAACCTAACCTAACCTAACCTAACCTAACCTAACCTAACCTAACCTAACCTAACCTAACCTAACCTAACCTAACCTAACCTAACCTAACCTAACCTAACCTAACCTAACCTAACCTAACCTAACCTAACCTAACCTAACCTAACCTAACCTAACCTAACCTAACCTAACCTAACCTAACCTAACCTAACCTAACCTAACCTAACCTAACCTAACCTAACCTAACCTAACCTAACCTAACCTAACCTAACCTAACCTAACCTAACCTAACCTAACCTAACCTAACCTAACCTAACCTAACCTAACCTAACCTAACCTAACCTAACCTAACCTAACCTAACCTAACCTAACCTAACCTAACCTAACCTAACCTAACCTAACCTAACCTAACCTAACCTAACCTAACCTAACCTAACCTAACCTAACCGGCGACACCGAGGAGGCAGCCACCCGGGACGACCGCGCTGCATTCACTGATTATATCGTCGAAAGACGAAAATGATACGGGTGAGGACGTCCTTAAAAAGGTCAGAGATTCTGTAAAAGCAAAAGAGGGTGGCATTGCAATAGAAAGGGTGCGAAAAGGCAGGGACCGGAAAATTATTGTTGGCTGTCACAGCAAGGACGAAACGGACAAATTACGGGAACGGCTGAAGGGCACAGAGGATCACCTCCTGGTTGAGGGCGTGAAGAACCAAGACCCACTGATCATCCTTAGGGACGTGCTGACGTGCCTCAGTGATGAGGACGTCATCATGGCCCTGAGGAACCAGAACGGGGCGGTCTTTCGCGACCTCAAAAAGGAAGATGATCGTGCAGTTGTGCGCTACAGGCGTAAAGCGAGGAACCCCCACCTTGGCCATATCGTGCTGAGGGTGTCGCCCCCGGTGTGGTCAAGGGCTTTAGGCCTAGGAGCGCTGCACATCGACATGCAAAAAGTCAGAGTGGAGGATCAATCTCCGCTCGTGCAGTGCTCCATGTGCCTGGGTTACGGTCACAGCAGACGTTTCTGCCAGGAGACCGTACCCAGATGCAGCCACTGCGGGGGACTGCACCTGAAGGACAAGTGCACAGATTGGCTCGCTGGCGGCCCCCCTACCTGTTGCAACTGTACCTCGGCAAAGATGAACGCTATCGAGCATGGCGCCTTCAGTGCCGAGTGTGCGGTGAGGCGGAGGTGGGACGCGCTAGCCAGAGCAAAAGTCGCGTACTGCTAAGGTGGTACCCAGCAGTTCCCGAGCTTCGTATGGAGCTGTACAAGCCAACCTCCAGCGGAAAGAACTGGCCACCACGGAACTTATGCTCGAAGCGCAAAAGCGCAAGTACGCGTTTGCCCTCATACAGGAACCCTATGTGGGAGGTATAAAGGCAATGAAGGCGTACGGGGGGACGAGGATATTCCAGAAGACCGGTAGCAGTGGGGGCACTGTAAAGGCTGCAATTGCCGTTTTTGATGACGACATTGCGGTGGTGCAGTGCCCTCAATTCACCACCGACAACATCGTGGTGGTGAAAATGCAAACCGAAGCCTGGGAGCTCCTTGCCGTCTCGTATTACTTTGAGCCGGACCTCCCCATAGATGCTTACCTAGACCAACTGACTGGTATAATACGCGCAACTGGCGTTTCAAAAATTATTATTGGTGGCGACGCGAATGCTAAGAGTCCGTGGTGGTGCAGTAGAAACCAAGACTCAAGAGGGGAACTAATGGCCGGGGTCTTGGCTGAGCTGGGTTTCCACGTGCTCAACAACGGCACAACCCCCACATTTGATACTGTCAGAGGGGGTAAGCGACTGACAAGTTATGTGGACGTAACTGCTTGCAGCGAGGACCTGTTGGACCTGGTTGACGACTGGAGAGTCGTGGAGGACCTGACTAGCTCGGACCACAATGGAATGGAATTTAAAATTAGACTACGACGTGACAGAAACAAAGAAATTAAAAGAACAACAAGAAAATATAACACCAGGAAGGCCAATTGGGCGCTTTTTATCAGTAAACTGGTTGAGACATTTGAACAAAAAGGTATAAGCATGAATAGAATAGAAGAAATCCAAACCAAAAACGACCTAGATGTACTAATAGGAACAATAGCAACATCAATTACATCCGCATGCAAAGAGTCAATGCCGCAAAAGTCACTGAAACAAAAATTAGCCATTCCATGGTGGTCCGAGGAGTTGGAGGCCATGAAACGTGTGGTCGTTACCAAAAAACGCAGGATTCGATGCGCAGCTACTGTTCGCAGAGCTGTTGTCGTTGATGAGTACTTGGAGGCAAAGGCTCAATACGAGACTGAGGCCAAGGCTGCACAGATCCGAAGCTGGAAGTCCTTCTGTGAACGCCAGGATAAGGAAAGCCTTTGGGAAGGCATATACCGGGTGATAAAATGCACTGGGAAAAGAGAGGAGGACTCACCGTTGGCCAAAGACGGGAGAATGGTAGAGCAGGAGGAGTCCGCGGGAATGTTAGCGGAAGCATTTTACCCGGATGATAAGGAGGAAGAGGATGATTCTGACCATCGCCGAATAAGAACTGAAGCGGTCCGGTCAAATGAACTGGCTCAAAATGAGTTTTGTGACCCAGCATTTACAGAGGAGGAGCTCAGAACAGCGATGGTCAGTTTTAATCCGAAGAAAGCCCCCGGTG